>JAESUZ010003906.1:600000-790448 GCA_017311185.1 Proteles cristata cristata | reverse complement strand
GCCTGGGTGGCTTAGTTGGTTAAGCGACCGACTTTCGCTTAGGTCATGATCTCATGGTTCGTGGGTTCGAGCCCGCGTCGGGCTCTGTGCTGACTGCCAGCTCAGAACCTGGAGCCTGTTTCAGAGTCTGTGACTCCCTCTCTCTCTGACCCTTCCCTGCTCACGCTGTCTCTCTCTCCTAGAAATAAATAAAAAAAAATAATAATAAAATAAACATTAAAAAAAATAAAAGAAAGCAAATATTCCTTTGGAGGCCTTGCTTGGATCTCAATTTTTCTCTGTATCTCTACGATCTCTCTATCTCTTTACTGATCTGTCTCTGTATCCATATCATCTCTCCTCTGTTTCAGTCTGTGACTCCCTCTCTCTCTGACCCTCCCCTGTTCACGCTGTCTTCCTCTCTCCTAGAAATAAATAAAACATTTAAAAAAAAAAGAAGAAGAAGAAAAATCAGTGAAAGAACATATCTAACAGGAAACTAATCCTCAGTTGTTTGCACTTTTAGGGCCCTATGCATGTAATAGACCATCTTGTTATAGTAAAGTGGCTCTTCCAGAACATACTGCAAAAACATTAAGCCCCTTTATTGGATTACATAGATCCAGACTGTGTGCAAATCTCAGCTTTAACGTAGTTCTTCTCTGCTTAAATCCCACCTTCCTCTTTTAGCAGCAGAAATTATGTTCATGACTTTGGTCAAAATATCTGATGTTCTGTGGGAAATTTCCCCTCATTTGTAGTTTTTCATCATCAAGATTGGCTCTGGTGAGGACTTTGCTTCTCTGTTCCAGCCTTAAGGACCTGGAGAGACTTGTCCATGCCTGATAGACACAGGCCTGAAATGTTCCATGTCTGTTCACTGACCCTGTTCCACCTCCTGCCACCAAGGCATTGTCTACTTCAGCTGGCATCAGAAAATGGGATTTCACAGCTGCAATGGCCAACATAGAACACAAGACTCCACACCGTGACTATGATCACTTTCTCATCCTCAAAAGCAATCTGACTCATCCATTTTTTTCCTCAGTGACTTTATGGGCACACAACCTTCATAAATTCAACCAATCTAAAATAGTAACAGCTGATATTTATTGAGTGCTGACTAGGTACCAGACATCATATCCAGTACTTTATATAGATAATTGCATTTGATCTTCACAATGTTTTTAATAGAACCTTTTTAAAATTGAGATGTAATTAACATACATTATATTAATTTCAGGTATACAATATAATGACTTGATATATGGATATGCTGTGAAACGATCACCTCCATAAGTCTAGTGAATAGCCATCACCACACAGTGACAATTTTTTCTTATGAGAACTTTTAAGATCTACTCTCTTAGCAGCAACATTTTTTACGTAGTAGCTTTATTGAGCTATAATTCACATATGACAAAATTCACCCTTTTAAAGTATAGAATTCGGTATTTTTTATGTAGTATATTCAGAGTTGTATAACTATCACCCTCAAATCAAGCCCCATACCTATTAGCAGTCACTCACCATTCTCCCATTCCCCCAACCCCTGACAACTATTGACCTTTCTGATTCTATGGATTTTCCCATTCTGTCCATTTCCTATAAATAGAATTATACAATATGTAATCTTTTGAGACTGACTACTAGTAACAAGACTGCTAATACCAGTTATCATAGTGCTTTCAAGGTTTGTCCTTGTTGTAGCATGTATCAGTATTTTATTCCTTTACATGGCCATATATTTCATTGTGTAGTATATCACATTTTGTTTATTCATCAGGTGATGGACATTCGGATTATTTCCCGCTTTTCAGCTATTATGAATAATGCCACTGTGAACATTAATGTACAGCTTCTTGTGTGGACATTGGTTTTCAGTTCTCTTGGGTACATATCTAGACTTCAAAACAATCTTATAATATACATGATCACCATCTTCAGTTGAAGAAACTGAGACATAAATAATTAAGTAATTAATTCATGGTCAAATGGCAAACCAGTGTTATTACTCATTCTCATGGTCAGCCAGCCTGGAAGCTTCAGTCATTTTTGATTGCTGTCTTTCTCTGGCACTATTCATATCAAGTAAGCCTCTAGATCCTATGAGTCTTCCTTTGGCTGGCTTCTTTCCATTCCCAAGGCCACTATAGAATATGGTAGATACTGCTAATTGCTTACTCAGTATGCATTTTCTCCTTCTTCCTTTGTATTAGAGTCCTGACTTGGGTATTTGTTTCAACATGTCCAGCTAAAACCTTCATTCCTTTGTTCCAGTTTCATAAATGAGTGGCCACATGTCACTTTCCTGGTCAATTAGAAATAAATCAAATTTGGATATTGTTATCTGGAGTTTCCTAAAGTGTGGACATTTTTTTTTTAATATTTTTATTTATTTCTAGGAGAGAGAGAGAGATAGCGTGAACAGGGGAGGGTCAGAGAGAGAGGGAGATACAGACTCTGAAAGAGGCTCCAGGCTCTGAGCTGGCAGTCAGCACAGAGCCCGACGCGGGGCTTGAACCTACGAACCATGAGATCATGACCTAAGCGAAAGTCGGGCGCTTAACCGACTAATCCACCCAGGCGCCCCCTAAAGTGTGGACATTTTAATTAAGATAAGCAGTTCTGCACCCAGTAGGAACTTCCTGGAAGATATTATGAGCTGGCTTTGCAGCCACCATCTTTTCTATGGTGAAAAGAAGTCCAAGAGAACCGCAGCTATCTTGGCACTTAATCCTTGAACCACTCACTCTACTCCAATGCCAATCTGTATACTTGCACACCTAATAGGAAGCAGAGCTCTATTTAGTTCAACAATTGCTATTTTAGTTTTCTTTTACCTGCAGCTGAATGAAAAATCCTAATTTGGGTTCTATGAGAGTTCAGGTCATTGCTATCCCTTGTCATTTACATGCATTTCCATGGTCAAAAATCATATTCAGGTGGTAAGGCCCAACTTAAGTGATGTTTTTTAGAGAATTTCTTATAAATCCCTGTTGGGAATGACCCCTTCTTACCATATTTACTCTAATACTCAACTGGCATCTCTTACCCATAATTCATACATATCTTCACATATATATATATATAAATATATATATATAAAATATATATATAAATATATATAAAATATATATAAAATATATATATATCCTTTTTTTTTTAATGTTTTATTTATTTCCAGGAGAGAGAGAGAGACAGTGTGAGCAGGGGAGGGTCAGAAGAGAGAGAGGGAGTCACAGACTGAAACAGGCTCCAGGCTCTGAGCTGGCAGTCAGCACAGAGCCCGACGCGGGGCTCGAACCCACGGACCGCGAGATCATGACCTAAGCGAAAGTTGGACGCTTAACCGACTAAGCCACCCAGGTGCCCCAATATGTATATATATCCTTTTTGAATTTAACTATATTAGCTTGAATTCTCGAGAAAAGAGAATATGAGGAAAATTTTAAGGTGTTGATATTTTATCTTGGTGGTGCAGGCCTAAGGCAGTAAAAGTGAAGAAAAAGAGAAGAGAACCAAGGAAAGATATGTTAATGTGAATCACATCACATTGTTAATGTGAATCTACTACTAAAGATATGTTAATGTGAATCTACTACTTCATAGCAGATTTCTCAGCTCACAGTGTACTTGGCTTGAGACTTCACCAGATAGATTTCAAAGCGGAATCAAGCCTCTGAGTAATGTATGGATGAGAGAAAGAAAAGAAAAATAATTTGTCAGACTTTCTCTCACCTCTTATGTATTGTTAGGCAAGGCTTAGCCTATGGGAAAAAACTAATTTTTTAATGTGACTCCTCTGTAGCTTCTCAAGAAGCTAAAGCTCATGCTCCACTATGTGGTGTTTCATTCAAACACACAAGTGGAGGGAAATCTGATGGAGGTGGATAGTCAAGGGAGAGAGAAAAGGAGACAGTCAATGGAATCTGAGAAAGCATGTAAGATTTGGTTCCGAAACTTAGGCAGATTAAAGTTGTTTACTTAAAAGTTAATTTTTAACAGAAGAAAGGTTGTATGTTCAGTATAAAAAATTGGTATGTGCTAAGAAACAAAACCAAGAAAATTAAAATTACCTGTAACCTTACTGCATATTATAACCAATCGGTATTTTTGGTTTATATCTTATTACTTGTGCATGTCTTTTTAAAACATATACAAGTGCATTATGTGCAATGGCATCATACTGTATCCAAATTTTGTGGTTTTATTTTCACTGATTATACTATAAAATCCTTGATATCAGTATTACTCTACTGTTTAATTTTTGATAGTGGCATAGCATTGTTATTATGAGAAGGTGCCATATTTTTTGACAAATCTTCCATTTAATGGTACATTGGTTGTTAATGTTTTGTGGGGGGGTGCGAATTGTTCGTTTTTAGCTATCAAACACTATTGAACACTATATGCTAAACGTTCTCATTGCTCTATTACGAAAACTTCAATAATCTATTTTCTCAGTTGAAATTCCTGTGCTGGATTTATATTATATATTACGAAGACTTTTAATTCTTTTGATACACAGTGCCAGATTATATTTTAGAAAGTTTTAAAAATCTACATTCAACTAATAGTTAATTACAGGACCTATTTTTATGCACTGATCTTGTGTATTATTGTTGGAAAATCTTTTAAGTTGGTTGATGAAAAACAGGATGTCATTGTTATTTTACAGTTGCATTTCTTGATTACTAGTGTAGATAAATATTTTATATATGTTTCTGGACAATTAGTTTTTCTTCTTTTGTGAACTGCCTGTTCATGCTCTTCATCATGATTTGAATTTGTGAAGATTATAAGGTTACTGGAGAAGACTACTTTTTATTCCTACCCGAGTCCATTTCCATCAGTATTGGGCCTTGGGTCTAGCACAGGCTGGGATTTGTAAGATTTGCAGAATGAATGAATGATAACCCACGATTATGTTTTTACTTAGTTACCAATAGAAGAAAATCAAATTAATGTTGCACATTTGTATTTAGTGAGCAACAAATGCCATTTTTCTCCACAAAAAGTTTTTTTCTCTGAAGAAAATGTCTTAACTTCTTTTCAACAATAACACCATTTTTAGCCTGAATGGATAAATACAAGATTGGACAGATTCAGCTATTTTCACGTTTTTTTTTTTTTCTTTTTTCTCAGCAACTGTCAGATTTTTCTATTCTTACAAGCTATTTTAGAATACTCAGCCACAAATAGGGATTTATTATCTCATTTCATTATAGAAAATGAAAGCACTAAAATAAAACATCTCAAAAACTCATCTCTGAGAATATTCTACAAACTTGTGCTTTTTCTCAACTATATTACACAACTGAGCCTACCAGGAAGATAATACTCAAAAATTTTTTTGAGCTTAATTGTTCTTAAACTGACCTGCTTCTTCTTTTCAGAGGATTTTATTTTCAGCAGAACTTTTAGTTTTTTAAATCTCAGGATGTGAAAGTGACATATAATAGATGTGAAGATTTTTTAAAACATTCTTATAGTTGTTGCACTTGAATATGCACGCATAGATGTATGTTTATAAAGACACACAAACATATGTAAATTCCTTTCAGGAAAATTATTTTTCTTGTTAACTTTTGTCAAGGGTTTCCTGTCATCCAGAGGAAGTAGAAGCCCCCATTTTCTGAAGCACTGACTGGGCCTCATGCATGTAAACATACAACCCATACATAAGACCTGAAGATTCTGGAATCACAATTGTTTCAGTCCTTTGTTTTCTAAATAAAGTTACAAATGATTAAAGCCACATATTAATCGTATAATTTGGAGAATAAGAAAATCATAGAGAAAGAAAGACTATAATTTCATCATTTAGCAATAATAGTTATAACATTGTATTATAGTTTCACCATTTATTTTTTATAGAATTCCCCAATTTATTTCTCAGATATATAACATATACATATATGACAAGAGTGTAACAGTTGAAATGATATGTATTAACATTTTTAAATTATAAAATAATTTATTCTTAATATGAAAAATTTGCTAACAATGAAATGTCATTTGTATGCAATTTCTAGTCATTGAATACTTTGATTCTTTTCCCTTTCCTTTTTTTTTTTTTACTATTATTCTAAGCAATTCTTTACGATCATTGTTTAGATTCAAGATAACAGGCAATTCTGTCCATAGATATTTAACTTTATTATTTCCTCCAAATTGTTGCTTGTATTTTACTAGATCCATCATTTATTCATTGACTTAAAATACCACCTTTATCATGTGCTAAATTCATATTTGCGTCTGGAGTTTTTATCATATTAGCATTGTCATAAATTCATAGTCACTGACTTCAGTCAGGTTCCTATGACTCATTTTTATATCTTCATGCTTGGCTTCCATTTCTATTCCCTTCAGGTATTAGAACTTCACTACAGCTCAATGCCCCCTTCTAAACCTTCATGCTACTCCCTTAACTGCCTCTTCATCAATAAGATAAGGCCACAGTGGGATTTTTCCCAGAATCCCTGTATTAATTTTGTAAGGCTGCTGAAATAAAGTACCACAAACTTGGTGGCTTATGACAGCAGAAATTTATTGTCTCACAATTCTGGAGACTAGATGTCTGCAATCATGTTATCAGCAGGCCATGTTCCCTCTGAAACCTGTAGAGGAGAATCCTTCATCACCTCTTTCTGGCTTTTGGAAGCTCTTGGTGTTCCTTGATTTATAGATGCATTACTCGTATCTGTGTCTTGGTTGTCACATTGCTGTCTTCCCTCATGTATATTCGCATTGTCTTGCTTCTGTGTGTGTCTGCCTCCAAATTTCCCTCTTTTCCTCTTTAAGGAAACTCCTGTTATACTGGATTGAAGACCCATCTTACTCCAGTGTGGTCACATCTTAACTAATATCTGCAATGGCCCTATTTCTAAATAAGGTCACTTTCTTAGGTAGTGTAAGGTAGGGTAAGGATTTCACTTATTTTGGGAGAACTCAACTTGGAACAATCCCTCCTTTATCTACACACTTACTGTATATACTCTCATCTTACTCCTTTTGTGTCACAGGATAAGGTTTTCTTTCTGTTCAAGTTAATTCAGTGTTCTTTATTCCAACCCATTTTATGTCTTATGAAATTCTGCACCATTAACTAGCCACTCTTCGTGGCTCATTCATCTTCTGCCTCTCGACTAAAAACTTCCCTGCACATGTTCTGAACACATGTTCATGTCCCTCATCCTACTAAGTGATCCATCCCTTTAACCTAAACCCCTCCTTTTAGTTATAATGACATCTTTCTCTTCTTCTTACCATATTAGATATATGCATTTCTATCAGCAGCTTTAACTGTTAGTTTACAGTCTTCGCAGAGTTGACATTTTAGTCTTTTGACATGAATCCTGTGTATCTGAGGACAATTAAAGAAAATCAAAGTTGAGTTGAAATGTCGGTGCTAGATAGTTGGCTCAGATCCCTTCCTAATAAAGGAACTCGGTTTTCCCATGAGCCTGACAATGTGTAGGCCAATATTCATGATTCAGAAGAAATATGACTATGTGTTCTGAATGTTCGGAAGTGTCCTTAAGTTGTATTAAAAGAGTGTTGAATACATTACGCTATAATTTTCTTAGTCGTGTTTATTAAACTTTAAGCTATCAAGACCTGGAAACGAGATTAAATTATCTTGTATCTGTAGAACCTAGCAGAGATCTTGGAGCGTATAAGGTGACCCGTAAGTATTTTGGTGATGAATGGATTAATGGGTGAGTCAGTACCATCTTTTCCAAGATAGCTAGTGTTACAAGGTGAAACTTGTTTGTCCATATAAAGACCAGTTACATGCCTTAAACTCATTATTTCAGTACTTTGGTAGTGGAACAGACTGGTTATTATAAAAGTATGTTAAAAACAGAAAGTAAAACTGTGTTTATCAAATAAGCATTCTATGGGAACATTATGCTGTGGAATGTTATATGAAATAAAAACATTTTTTTAAAAAAAAGTGTATGGAAAACAGTTTGGGAAGAATTGAACTTTATCTATATCATCTAATATATCTAAACCTGTATCTATATCATCTATATCTATCAATATCTAGATATCTGGATATATATTTTTTAATCCAGAAATTCTTAGAACCCACATATCATTTAGATTTGCATTTGGCTGCATGTGAATGTATAGGTATAAACAAGTAGGGGTTTATTTATCTCAGGTAGCAACAATAAATGCAGAGACAGTCATTCAGAACGGAATGGTAGCTTGGGATGCCACTAGTGGTTAGATTTCTTCCCTCATTCCCCTCTACCCTCCTCAGCATAGTGCAGGGCTTTGTTCCTCATGTGCATGTTCACATGGTAGCTGCTGTATTCTAGGCATCTTATTTGCTTTCTAGGTAGGTAGAAGAGAGACTGCTCAAGGGAAAAACCTGGATGACAGCAAAATATGTCCCTTTATTTCAGAGAAGAATGTTTTTCTCAGTTGTCCACCTAGTTAACTTGTGTTTATATCTCACTGGCAGTTAGTAGGTCATGGGACTACCCATACCTACAGAGGAGTCTAAAATAATGAGTGTTTTTAACTGCTGTATTGCCATTCTAAGCAAAATCATGAATTTATCAGCGAGAAAAGAAAGAGGGAATGGATGTGGGGCTGGCAACCAACAGTATCTAAAACTAATGTACTTGTGACTTCCCATGAGGGGAATATGGTCATGTGCAGTGTTTCCACACCATCTTTTCCCACAGTTCTTTGTTCTGTTCTCTCTTGCTGGTTGATAGAGTCAATCGTCACACTGTATATATGTATAGGATACATGGGGGAAGGACATATCCTCATAAGCTGTTCCTTTGAGAAGGCTTTATAGGCATTTTGGCAAGAATATAATGGTAATCATGGCCTGAAGGTGGCTTTTCACAAACTTTAATCTCTTTAGCATATAAATCTGTCCTTTCTTTGACATATAGTCGAAATGTTAGCCTTTATCTCAGACTGTATTTCTGAAGAAACTGAGCTTTATGTTGTTTTTAAGTTACAACACTCTGGGAAGATATAGGCCAGCTGGTAAAGATGTTGACACATTAAGGTATTATCTCAAGCAGGAACACATAAGGACCCACTTAAAAACAAAACAAAACAAAACAAAACAAAACAAAACACTCTCATGAGAACCAATTCTTGCTCTGCCCAGCCTGTCTTAAATTCTCACAGGGAATGAAGTAAACTTGAGGAACTATACATAAGACAGTTCTTATCTAACCATGGTCGATTGATTGATTATAGTTGATGATAGTAGTGGACTTTCTTTTTTTTATTCTTCCATCAAAGAGATGGTGCCTGTACTTGCCTTGGCAAATATAATGGGGGGATTGAGTGTGTCAGTTGGAGCCCAAGTCTTAAGAGGCCCTGTGTGTGTTTCATCTTCCTTTCGCTCGCTCCTTTTGCCCTCTCCATAAGAATACGGCTGGGCTAGCTTGCTGGAGAACAGTCATGTGCAACAGAGCTCAGATGGTACAGACATGTGAGAGAACCCTGTCATGGTCAACACACACGTGAATAAGTCTTGCTGAGCTGGCTCTGATCAACACGACTTGTAAGCATTAAGTGTTTATTGCTATAAGCCATGAGGCATTGTACTTTCTGTTGTTGGTATGTATATTACCATCGTGGTAAATAGCTGATACATGAACTCTGCTGAGAAGGGACGCTGAACAAGTTAGGAATAAATAAATGGAAGTATCTGGCATACCACTACTTCCCTATAGACACCTGTTCTCATATCTCCTCCCTGAATTTCTTGTCTTGTTTTATAAATTTCATCCCAATTTGTGTACAAGCCTCCTGATTACTATCTTTGCTTTACTTAGTATTATTATTTTAACCACATCTTTTGAAAGTTATATGTAGTATCAACTTGTTTAAAAGTAATTTTTATTTTCAGAAGTTCTAAAAATAAGGAAAGAATGCTTAAAAATCATACAATAAACCACATAAGATGGATAGTTTTACACATTTTGTTATATTTGCTTCAAGTCTTCTACTTTATGAAAGTGTGCTGTTTCTTGTGAAATTATGTATCTCTGATAGCCCAACTCCCCAATCTCATTCCCCTCCTTGTTTCCCAGAGGCAGTCACCTGATGGATTTAGTGTATATACTGCCAAGGTTCTAAAAAAATACTTTAACATACATATATATATCCACAAACAGATATTTTAAAATTTAGGTTTTATTATCACTCAGGTATGGTGAAACCAACAGGTCAGGAAACAACTGCCACTGAAAAGACAGTTTGTAACAGTTCCCAAGAGGAAAAGGCACATCATGCCATGCAGGATCATATAGGGAAGCACCAGGGTTTGTCTGGAGTCAGAGAGAATAAAAGGAAAACATGAAGAAGAGCCCTTATTTTGGCTTCCACATAAAGTAATGGGAAAGGCAGGGTAAACACGTTTAAGATTAGCTAGTTTGAACAATTTCAGCAGGCCTAAGAGAATAGAGATAGTCTTTAATTATCTGATACCTGGCCCTGTGGAGATTAGAGCAGCAGAATAGTGACCCTGAGTGTGAGGGCCTGATAGAGGACATGGTTGAGATGTGGGCTGAAGAATGGTTGGTTTGCAGTGAAAGGCAGCTTATAGTCACTTACTAACTCTAGGAATGGTCTAGCCCTGGGTTGGACAGTGTCTCCAGTGTCAGCATGACTTCTGATGTCAAAGCATGAGAAATATAGAAATAAAGCATGTTTATCCATAAACAAGACATAATTCGTGTATTTTAAAACTTATATATCTAACTTTTTTGCTAGCCATCATATTCAGTGAAATAAGGAACACACTTAAGATGCATATAATTTATTACCTACTTTTTTATTTTTTGTTGCTGAACTTTTATTCCAACTTAAGAATATTCCTCAGTTTATCTATACATTCTCTATTTTGGACATTTGGATGGTAGGCCATAAGTTCTCATGTTACCTACAGTGCTGTGATGAGCATCCTTGTATTTGTACTTGCACCTGTCTTCAGGTATGCTGGGTAATAATGTGGTTGATGGAATTCTAAGATGACTTCTAATTTCCTTGTCCTCTAGTGTACACGGCCTGTATAATCTTCTCCCTTAAGTATAGACAACACCATGAATATGATGGATTTCATTCTCAAGCATTCTCAGTGCTTCATTCTCAAGTACTGCTTGAGACACTGCTTATATGACAAAGATGAAATAATTTTTCAAATGTATTTAAGGTCCACAATCAGTTGGATTTGAGTTAACCAAACAGGGGACTATCTTGGGTGGACCTAACTTAATCAGGTGAGTCCTTAAAAGGGACTAGACCCTTCTTCAAAAGAGAGTGGAAGCATAAAGGAGACTTTCCTGCTAATTTGAAGAAACAAGTGCCCATGTTATGAAGTGCTCATGGATGAGGTCATGTAGAAAGAAAGAGCCTGGGGACAGCCCCCAGAAACTGACAGTAGTTCTTGGCCCACAATCGGCCAGAAAATGGGGTTTAGGAATACAATCACAAGTAGTTCAATGATATCAACAACCACTGATCTTGGAAGAGGACCCTGAACTGCAGCCCTAGGTGACATTTTGATTTCAGCTTGGGGAGACCTTGAGCAGGAGACCCAGCTAACCATACCCAGACTTGTGTTCCATCGAAACTATGAGATCATATATTTCTGTTGTTTTAAGGTGGTACATTTGTGGTAATTTGTTACATGACAATAGAAAACTAATACATAGGATATGTACATTTTTTATTTTGTAACTTTTATGAGATAATGAAAGTAATAAGAATGTTTATTCCAGCTAGAAGAAAATGAGAGTAATGAGAGTTCTCATTCTTGCACATTATTACTAGCAACTATATTGTCTTTTTTTTTTTTTAGATAGAGTGACAGTGATAGAATCTCAAGCAGGTTCCACAGTCAGGATGGGGGCCCAATGCAGGGCTCAATCCCATTACCCTAGGATTGTAAACTGAGCCGAAATCAAGAATCAGACACATTCAACTGACTGAGACATCCAGGAGCCACTGACTTTCTATTTTTAAAAATTTTGCCTCTGTGATGGATAATATCATTTTATTCAAATTTAAATTTCCCAAGTCACTATAAAGAAATAATACATTCACATTATTAAGTTCTCAAACTGTGAAAGACATAATATTTTATTCTACTTGCAAGCTAAGAAGTTGGCTTACAAGAAATGACTTATCATACTTTCATTTATATGTATGTATATGCATATTGCTCAATATGTGTGTTCTCTGGCCCACAGGGATCTGATGTATATATATACATACATTTTTCACAAAGAATATATACATATTTTCATATGTATATATACATATTTTCATATGTATATATACATATTTTCATATGCATATATACATATACATATATATACACATTTTTCACAAAGAATATTATCCATGGTTAAGATAGTCATCCATGCCCCAATGTGGTACAAGACAAATTGATGTAGCCCAGATGTTTACTGGCATGTCTGGAGGTTTCACATCACAGAAAAGGAACCCCCAAATTAAGAGACTTGAAAATTATGCTGGACAGATGCATATCTATTCCTCCTCTCCTTTTGATAGAGAGACAGAACTTTATGCCTAATATAAATAAATCCTCTTAGAGAAAAGGAGAGGAATACCCTATATTGCGAGCAAGCATCTCTGGATGACAGGGGAAAGCTGTCTCTGGGTTTTATTACTCTTAGAATATAAGCAAATGGCTCTAGGGGAGATAAATCTCTAAATCTTATCCAGAGCAATTTACTTTCTCTAACTTCCAAGGCATGTTTGCCATTCAACTATAAAATCTAGGCTGTACAGAAATATGAAAATATTCATGGAACATTGCCTGCCAACAATTGTTTAAGTCAAATGGTAAAATGGCACCATAAGTTATACTTGTATCAAACCAGCAGTCTCCTGTCTTACAACTTCTTATCCTTCAGTACTAAGAAGTAAATACTTTTAACTCTTCTAGTTTTTTTTTTTTTACCTCTATATCTCTATATAATCTGCATATCCCGATGTAATAACTTTATCCATTATCTCCTTACTTACTATAGTAGATCAAGATAATCAACACTCTTATATATGCTCCTTCACCCTGACCCTCACCTTGTATATCCTTTTTCTTTCTTCTGGATACAGATACATCATAATTTGGGTAAAATAAATATTCCAATGTTTATATTCCATAACTATAGGCATATTCACTGGTGAGTCAAATAAAGATGGTCCCCAATTTAAGATCATTCTACTTATGATTTTTCAGCCTTATGATGATATGAAACTGATATGCATTCAGTCAAAACTATACTTTGAATTTTGAGCTTTCCTTCAGTTAGCAATAAGTGGTACAGTGCTCTTTTGTGATGCTGGGCAGCAGCAGTGAGCCAGAGCCCCCAGTCAGCCATGTGATCATGAAGGGAAATAACTGATACACTGACACCATACAAATGGTTCTGTACCCATACAAATGTTCTATTTTTATTTTCAGTATGGTATTCAATAAGTTACATGAGATATTCAATACTTTATTACAAAATAGGCTTCATGTCAAATGATTTTGCCCAACTCTTGGCTAATGTAAGTGTTCTCTGAGCACATTTAAGTAGGCTAGGCTAAGCTATGATGTTTGGTAAGCTAGGTCTATTAAATGCTTTTTCAGCTCATGATATTTTCAACTTATGATGCATTTAGCAGGCTATAGCCCCATCATAAGTTGAGGAAAATCTGTAATGTACTGTGGTATCTTCTTTCTTGTATTACTTTTGAATTGTCTGAAGATTATTTCCTCAATTACTCTTTTTCTGTATGTTTCTAAATATTTATCTTTCACGTTTCAAACAGTTTTATTAAGATATAATTCATCTACAGTAATTTGCACATAAAGTGTATAACTTGATAAGCTTTGACATATGTATCACAACCTATGAACTGAAGGTCACAAAAAAGATAATGAGCATATCCATCAACCCCCAGGATTGTTTGGCACCTCTTTTAATCCCTTTCTCCTTCCCATCATTCCCTTCCCTACTTCTCAGGAAATTACTAATCTACTTTCTGTCATTATAGATTGAATTTCATTTTCTAGAATTTGTATAAATGGAAACTTACAATCTGTACTTTTTTTGTCGGGTTTTTGTCTCTTAGTATAATTATGTTATGAGTCATCTATGTTGCATGCAGTAAAAGTTCATTCCTCTTATTGTGGAGTAACATCCCAGTTTCTTCATACCCTTGAATATACTTGATTTATTCAGCCTTTTAAATTATAACACTTCCAGTAGGTATGCTGTGGTATCTTTGTATTAATATGCATTTTCTTAATGACTGATGATGCTGAGTATCTTCTCACAGGCTTATTTGCTACCCACATTTGTTCGCTGGTAAACTATCTATTTAAATCCATTAGTGTTTATTTATTTCATGTCTATTTATTCAAATGTCCATTAAATATTTTTTTATTGTTGAGTTTTTAGAGTTATTTATATATTGTGGATACAAGTCCTTTATCAGATAAGTAATTTGCAAATATCATTTTGTTTGTGATTTGCAAGTATTATCTTTTGGTCTATAGTTCATTTTTCACTTTCTTTTTGTTGTTATTGTTAGTGGTTATTTTTGAGAGAGAGAGAGAGAGAGACAGACAGAGCAAGTGGGGGAGGGGCAGAGAGAGAGGGAGACACAGAATTCGAAGCAGGTTCCAGGTCTGAGCTGTCGTCACAGTGCCTGACATGGGGCTAGAACTCATGAGCCATGAGATCATGACCTGAGTCAAAGTCACACACTTAATCAACTGAGCCACCCAGTCACCCTCAACTTTTCACTTTTTAAAAGTGTTTTCTGATAAGAGAAGATCTTAATTTTGGCAAAATCCATTGTACCAACTTCCACTTTTTGGGTTGTGGTTTTGGTATCATATCTAACGATTCTTTGCTTAACACAAGATCACAAAGATTTTCTTCTATCTTTTCTTCTAAAGGTTCTAGAGCTTCCCACTTAACACTTAAGTTTTTATCCATCTTGAGTTTATTTTTATTTTTTTATTTTTATTTATTTTTTAAAGAGTTGCTTTCTTTTTTTTAATGTTTTATTTATTTCAGAGAGAGAGAGTGTGTGAGCAGGGGAAGATCAGAGAGAGAGGGAGATACAGAACCTGAAACAGTCTCCAGGCTCTGAGCTAGCTGTCAGCACAGAGCCCGACATGGAACTTGAACCCACGAACTGTGAGATCATGACCTGAGCCGAAGCCCGACGCTTAACCGACTGAGCCACCCAGGTGCCCCTCTTGAGTTTATTTTTAATATGGTGGATAGAAGTATATTTTTATTTTATTTATTTATTTATTTATTTTTTATTTAAATGTTTTCTTTATTTCTGAGAGAGAGAGAGAGAGAGAGAGAGAGAGACAGCCTGAGTGGGGAAGAGTCAGAGAGAGAGGGAGATACAGAATCTGAAGCGGGCTCCAGGCTCTGAGTCTGTACAGAGCGTCAGTACAGAGCCTGACACGGGACTCGAACCCATGAACTGTGAGATCATGACCTCAGCCAAAGTCTGATGTTTAACCAACTAAGCTACCCAGGTGCCCCAGAAGTGCATTTTTATATAAAGATATCCAATTGTTCAAGCACCATTTGTTGAAAAGACTATTTCATCATGAATTAATTTCATCTTTGTTGAAAATCAATTACCATATATGTATGGATCTATTTCTTGACTCCATCCTTTCCCATTGATCTGGTAATCTGTCCATCTTTGTGCCAATGCCATGCTCTCTTATTACTGTTTCTTTAGAGTAAGACTTAAAATTAGACACTGAAATGCCCATTTACACTTAGACAAGTCTGTGGGATTCTCTTGTTTCTTGCTTCCATCTGACTGACCATGAGTCCAAAAGAGCTAGTGGTCCCTGAAAAAAAAGGCTTTTCTTGTTTATTTTTAATATATATTCTACAGATGAATGAAATAGATACAATTACTTAGATGGAAAGGAGGAAACCACTTTATCTGGTCATTCATTTGTTCACTTACTTTTTCATGCATTCATTTATTTAATGTGAACAGGTGACAAAGACAAAAACATAATGAAACCTGAAGAATTTGTGGAATCTATTTTCACAGATAGGACAGATATGTTATTAGATATTATTTGTGGTTGTCAGATGATGAATCAGCAGTTGATGCTTTCAGCAGTCAAGGAACAGAGATACATTGTGCTGACAGGGATGCCCATAGGCATCTCTACCTCCAGGCTTTTTGCGGATTTCTTTTAAACAATCCCAGACTAAAGAAAGATAGCTTATTTTTAAGCCTATTTAGGACAAGAGATTTCATAGCCTCCTTTATATATAAGATCTAGTGCTTAGTACTACTTTTTCCACTACAGGTTCCTGAGTGTCAACAATAGATGTAGATTCTTATACGGAAAAAACAGGGCTAGTCTGGGGCAGATCTATGGTGCCCACTAGAGAAATATTAAGAAGCTATTTCCTGTTTTTTTTTTTTTTTAATGTTTTTTATTTCTAGGAGAGAGAGACAGCGTGAGCAGGGGAGGGTCAGAGAGAGAGGGAGTCACAGACTGAAACAGGCTCCAGGCTCTGAGCTGGCAGTCAGCACAGGGCCTGACGCAGGCCCGAACCCACGAACCGAGAGATCATGACCTAAGCGAAAGTCGGGCGCTTAACCGACTAAGCCACCCAGGCGCCCCGCTAGTTCCTGTTTTTATACTGGTTTCTTTCAGTGGTTTTGCCAAACCAACATCATAATATGTTTGTTTTTGTTTTGTTTTGGTTACCTCTAAGTCCAACTCTGGGTTAAGGAAATGGTTTTGGAAACTCATTCATATCAATGCCAAATGACAGATGCCCATTCATATCAATGACAGATAATTAATAGATGCATAGAACTTTCACTGTAGAAATGGAGTATAGAACATCAGATACTATAGCTGAGTAAGTAGGTATTTTGGTGTATCCTCTCCTGTGTTCCTGAAATCACATGGTAGAGGTGGTTTGTTAATTTTGCCTTCTTACTAAGTAGTTTTGGGGACTGTATAATGAAAACTTTCTTTTTTTTTTTTAAATGTTTTTTATTTATTTCTAGGAGAGAGGAAGGCAGCGTGAACAGGGGAGGGTCAGAGAGAGAGGGAGTCACAGACTGAAACAGGGTCCAGGCTCCGAGCTGGCAGTCAGCACAGAGCCCGCGGGGCTCGAACCCACGAACCGCGAGATCATGACCTAAGCGAAAGTTGGACGTCGGACGCTTAACCGACTAAGCCACCCAGGCACCCCAATGAAAACTTTCAAGAGGGACCACGACTGAGTAGTCACACATACAAAATGACTCTCTGTTGCAGAATAGACACTCTTATATATAGTTGCATATATAAGAGTGTTGATTATCTTGATCTACTATAGTAAGTAAGGAGATAATGGATAAAGATAATGGATAAAGTTATTACATCTATTTGGCTTGTAAGACATTAGACTTAGGGATCAAAGAAGCTTCACTCTCAGAGATCAGACCATGTTCAAGTTGGCAGGGGTCTTAATATATTGGCCTCATTTTACAGGCAGGGAGGCTGAGGTACAGGGAAGTGAAATAACATGTGCTAAGTCACATGGATAACTAGCAAGTATCTGTAATGCGGAAATCACATATAGCAGCCTCTGCCTTACTCTGCTAAAATAATTATCATGGGCTTACTAATAACCAAGAGCAAGTAAGGAGCATGCTAAGTACCTTCTTGTCTCATAATTATGGCGAGAGCTCTGCAGTACAAATGCAAGCTAATGTCCTCTGAGCCCAGTTCTTTGTGAGAAGAGGCAGAGTATAAATAAATAAGCAAGTAAGCAAGTAACCTCCAACTTACAGTGCTAATAATGAAGGGTTTTAATTTTTTTAAAAATGAGTGCATCCCTAAGGGTACATATGTATATTACCTTCTATTGTATACTGACTAGAAAATGATCCATGATCCCTCAGAAGACCCATTCCCTTGATTAGTGGTAAGTTAGGTTAGTTAATTAAGGTTACTTTAATACTAATTAGTCAAGGCTTAATTATGCTTTCAGGGCAGGAACATAGGAATGCTACTGTTCCTAGTGACCCAGTTAACCAAAGTGATAGGATTTCTTGTCTTCCATCTAACAGTGATTTGTGATAAGGAATAGAGGGAGTAAGAGCTGATCTTAATGGGATTATAGGAGCATTCTTAAACCAGAGTCAACCTGAGAGCAGCAGGGGACCTAAGATAAAAAAATACCCTCTGTAGCTTCTGTAATAGCCCTGCAGGGAGAAAGGCCAAGAGGATGAAGCATGACTGACTTTGTCATGGAGAGCTCCATGGAGTGTCCCACCAGAACAGTAGGTAAATGGATCATACCATATAAGAAATAAGTGAGGGCCTCAAGTTCAGGAGCAGAGTCATGACAAATAAATAGAAAACTAAGTGGGAAAAGCCTTTCCCAGTCACAGCAGCAATGTCTTTCACTTATTAAATGTCTTATGTATGTCAGGCTGTTAGTCTAAGTATACAGGAAGTTATAGTCTGGTGGGATAGACAGATTTGCAGACAGATAAAATAGTCTGCAACATACTAAGTGTCCTATCTGCAAACCTGTCTTTCCTACTAGACTGCATGCAGGCTGGAATGCATCCTGTTTTTCACCAAATTCAGCATTGAAAATGGCCTTAGATTCTTGCCAGCACAGTACTCATAGAATCTACAGCCTCTCATGTTATTAAGAGAACAAAGCCATTCTAACTTGCCTATGCTTAGAAGAATTTTTGACTGGGGCAGTACTCTAGTAGTGGGGATAGGAAATTTGCCAATTCAAGCCTGACTCAAAGGACAACATTTGGAGAAAGCTGTTGGATTTGTATAGTGTTTGTAGTTTTAATAGATTATATCCATTTTTTTTGTATTTGTAAAATACTTTGCAATCGTCACTCAGTAAAGCTGTTTCCCAGTTACCATAAACATGGTAGTAGGATAATTTCTGAAAATACGAATTCGTGCTATAATGTGTTTGCTTTGGTATGAATTTTCCTTCCTATATACCAAGGCTTTGTGATTCCCTGTCAGAGGTTCTTTTGTATGGTGGGCACAAGAAAAGTTACTTTGTTTTTTAAAAGTCCATCCTATGAGGAGATTTGGCTGGAAATTCCCTGGAAGGGAAAGTAATACAGATAAGTTGAGGGTGGGGTTAAAGGTGGAAGCACCACTCTGGAGTAAGGAGGGGGAAGGGAGAGGTCAGGTCAGGGCTTTGCACTTTGTAGAATTGTGTACATTACCTACCTAAGGGATATTAGAATCTCTGAGGAGAGGCACTGCCTGGTGTGCCCAGGAATGTGGGTACTTTGTGCTTGACAGATGATGTATTGGAACAAGCACGCTCAAGAGACCCTACTGGCTTAAACAATAAGCAAATGGACCTTGAACCTTCTGAGCAGGAAACCAGGAGGTCCTCAGAGAGTTTGGCCACACAGAATCCCAGAGTCTTTGCGTAGCAGCCTCAGTGATAAGAAAGATTGATTTTTTTGCCAGTGGGAACTCAAAGCATAAAATTTGTTCTAGAAAATTATAAACAAATGTGACATTACTACTGTGTTGTGGCTTACAAATTCTTACACATTACCACACCTGTGCTCCGTAATAGGCAAGTTCAATTTTTGGTCCTGAATCAGAGATATATTCTCAGCAGACTCATTTCTGGATTTACTTGTTATTTGTCTTCACCTTCCTGTGCCTATCTTGTGTTTGGCCATGTCCACAGCATCTGGTACAGTGAATGCATACAGTAGGCTCTTATGAATAAGGGTTAAATTAATGCGTGAAAGTCCCTAAGGTACTCTTACTTGGGTTCATCAAATTTCTGTGTGCTTATCACTCTTGACACGTTAGTGCATACAACTCTCCATTATTACTGGGAAAATCTCCTTTATAATCTGGATATCTGGCCGTGGAAAAGCTTACAGCAGTATTAGATATAACATGGAGACATTTCATAGGTCTTTTGAACATTCACAAATTCATCTTCACGTGCTAATATTTCCTGGTACATTCCATGGCTTCATCTAGTTATTACTTAACCACAGAAGCAGCAGTCTATTAATGCCAGAGGAAAAGCAGGATGTTTTGAACTTCCTGAGAGATCTGTGTCTGTATAGGTTTGTTATATAATGTATTTCTGTTTTATATGGACAACTTAAAAGATTTTCAAGAATAATTTTTGGTTGTTGAAATTTTGCCCTTATTTGGCTCTAGAAACTAGTCCCTTTGGAAGACACTTTGCCACTTTATATGTGTCTTTCTCAAATGATGTAAGTATTGTTCATTAAATTAAAAAATATAAATTTTGGGGCACCTGGGTGGGTCAGTTGATTATCTGACTTTGGCTCAGGTCATGGTCTCATGGTTTGTGAGTTCAAGTCCTGCATAGGGCTTGCTGCTGTCAGCACAGGGCCCACTTTGGATCCTTTGTCCCACTCTCTCTGGCCCTCTCCCACTCATGCCTGCACAAGCTCTCTCTCTCTCAAAAATGGATAAATTTTTTTTTTTGAAAGTGAAGTCTTTCAGTTCTAACCAGATGTTACTGTAATCACAAAAGATGCCATAGGAGTTCAAAGACCAAAGGAAGTTCTGCATCTTCAAGGAAAGGCATGTAGGATATTTAGGAGCTATTAAAATGACAGGCTAGGGAAGCAAAAGAAAGAAAAAAGATCAATGCAGATTTGACAAATTTTTCTGGCTTCAGACCTCTGTCCTTTTGGCTTGGTGTCTTATGTAGCTCATTCCATTCTTGAGGAACATTCCCTATTAAAAAGAATGTTAATATTTTCTAACAAATAACTCTCCCATATAAGATTATAGGACCTCAATTTGCTTCCTCAAGTCTCCCCCACCTATTTCTGGAGCTGCTCTCATTACTTTAAACACCCACAATTTTCTGATGTCTCCTTAATTTAATTCTGTAGCCAAGACCTCTCTCCTGACCTCTAGAATTTTTATCCAATTGCCTGCCTGACAAATCCACTAGATTTTTAAAAGGGCATGAAATTAATAGTCCATTGCTCCCCCAACCCCAAACACACACTAGTTCACAGTTCTCCCCTTTTCAACAGTCATTTCTCTAAGTGTTGTTCTAGCCAGAGACCATGCGGTGTTTTCTAATTCTGCTCTCTTCTTCACCCTTATATGCAACGTGTCAGAAAATCCTGTCCATTACACCTGCAAAAATACATTCCAAGCCTGCCACATTTCCCCCCTTTTCCATTGCTACTTTCTTTGTTTGAGCACCCACCATTATTTGCCTGAAACACTGCAATAGCCTCTAACTGGCCTCTCTGCTGCCCCTTCCCTCCACCTTCCACTCTCTGGAGAGCAGCTATAATGAAGCTTTAAATAAAATTCAGATCATGTCAATGCCTAGCTAAAACCTCCAATAGCTTCCCATTACACAGAGAATAAAGTCCAAACTGCTGAACAGGTTCTAAAAGTTCTTACACGACTCAATGTCTGTTTATCTCCATGAATCATATCCTACCCCTCTCACTGCTCACTGTGGTTTCCACAATGACCTTCTTTCAAGACTCTGCAATGCCAAGTTCATTATTCTCTTAACATCTTTGCACCAGCTATTCACTCTACTTGGAATGTTCTCCCAGGATCTTCCATGGAAGATTCTTTTATGTTTTTCAGGTCTCAGCACAAGTGACATCGCTTCAGTAAAACCTATGCTCTTTCCCAACTCTCTATCATATCAGTCCATTTTGTTTTTTCATTGCATCTATTGATACCCGCAATGGCCTTTTCCTTTCATTGTAGATTTATTTGTTATCTGTCTTCACCTTCCCGTGGCTATCTTGTTTTTGGCCATGTCCTCAGCATTTGGTATAGTGAGTACATACAGTAGACTCTCATGAATAAAGGTTAAATTAATGCATGAAATTCTCTAAGGTGTATCTTATTTGGGTTCATCAATAAATTTTTAAAAGTTACTTGTGGCAGTCACCACTTTTCTCTCCATTTAGTCTCCCTCAGGGATATCTTGGCTGAAAACTCTTCTTGTCCTATAGCTACATGGGTGGGTTTTTGCAGCCCATCTCTTGTTTCCTTCTTCCACCTACCTATTACCACAGAAAGGCAGGCAATGGAAACTGCTAGCATTGCCATTATTAAAGCTGCTTCTAGCTTTCTAGAGTTAGGTGAACAAATCCATTTAGGCCATGGAGCTATTTCCATACCACCCTAAGGAAAATCATGGCTATGATCAAACAATTTGTGACTCATGATTTTAGTAGCCCACAGTACTATCAATGAAATAGATTTTTATATTTTTTGCAACCTTCATTCCCAAGGATTTAGATAGGGGTTTAAGGTAGTGATGTATCAGGGGGAAAATCTGAGAAAGAGATCCAGTGCTGTGTATATATTACCTCTCACAAAACTGGATCTGGTCACTGTCTGGGTTTGATGCTTGTAAGGCACCTGGATCCTCATCCTTTTCCACAGACCTTTTCCCTCCAAGCTGCCAGCCTTGCCTAGATATAGCTGGATACCACCATAAACAGCTTAAGCTCTAGCTGTTACCTCCAGTTCCATGCCAAAGTACTTTAACCCTGACACAGTACTGACTACCCATGCTTAATGAGGGTAAAACATTTCATGAGGGAGATGATACTTTAGCTTGTTTCAAAGGATTAGTTGCAGATTCTGGAGTAGGGAAATGAAGAATTTAAGAGAGGGAAGTAAAGGCTGAGGGAATGGCATGGGAAAAGGCATAGAATGTTGTAATCAGGGACTTAAGGTAAATTTAGTAAGATAAGAGTATAAACAGATGAGGTAAAATGGGAAGAGATGGGGTTGCTTAGGGAAGTTAGCATCAGATTGTGAAGGCCTTTTGGCCCATTCTGAGGAACTTAGGTTTTAAGAGATAGGTGATTATCATTGAATAAATTTTTGAGCAGGGAATTGGAGTGATAAAAAAGGTTTGTTTGGTTTTCAAAAAATGAAAGTAACTCTTGTAGGAGCATATATACTAAAGTGGAGTGGGAGTGGGAGAGACTTCTGGTAGAGAGATCAGAGAAGGATTGGGTGGGGAATCACGCAAGAGAAGACGTAAGACTGGACTAAGAGGACAGCAATGATGGTGGTGGAGAAAGAAAAAGAAGGGTCTAATTTAATGCACATTACAAAAACAGAACAGAGCTGACCAAGGATCTAAAGAATCAAGAAACATAGTTTCAAAAGTGATTACTCAAATTTGTTCTTAGAAAACAGAGAGAATTATGATGGCCTCAATCAAGGTCAATCAATCCAAGAGGAGAAAGAACAGGAAAGAAGAGAAGAAAAGACTTCTCAGGCTGCAATATTATGGCCCAGAAGAAAAAAATCTCATGTCATAGATACAGTATTTAAGGCTAGAGCTGTAGACCTAGAGGGATTGGCTGCCCGTTGATATTGTTGATGGAACTGAGGGGTAATATGACAGATGTGGCATATTAACAGTTTGTACTAAGGATTTTGATCCATATTGAAAAGGTAAGTGATCCTCAAAGAGTCACTGATCCTTGTCTGACATTTACCCATTCTCTCCAGTTTCCATTAGCAGTCCGTTGGCATTCCCACACTGATACATACAGACCTCTTTGCCTTTTCAGTCTCATTGCACAAACACCAAATTACTGTCTGTATTCTGGGAAGGAGAAACTAATGTTTTGTTTTTTGATCTTTAAAATTTGTTGTCTTTGAAGCAGAGAGGGGTTACAATACAGAACCAGAAGTCAAAGAGTTTTGGTTCTTGTCCTGATTCCTCAAGTTAGGTAGTTTTCTTCCTCCCTTACTTCCTTTCTTCCTTCGTCCCTTCCTTTTTTAAATTCTGGCTTCCTCATCTGTAAACGGTGGTGGGTGGTGATGGTGGCAGTAACATTTTGGCTGCCTCGCAGGAGTCAAACATAATGATCAAGACGGACAGCAGTTATAAAGATTCAACAAAACTCTGTTGGATTGCTATTTACTGAACGCACGATAGCAGTGAGTATTATCCAACAGAATTACCTGGTGTGTTGTGCAGAATGCTTCATGATGCCTGGATGTGGGATGCCACATTTCCATCCCAGTTAATTCTTTGTAAAATAAGAGAGTCATTAAGAGCAGAGACCACAGAGCACATTGACCCAAATACAAGCCCCAGGTCAGCCATTCATTGGTGGTATGATCATAGACAAGTTACTGGAACTCTCTAAACCTACCTCAAATCTATTATAGATAAAAAGGAGACAGTAATGCTTCTTTTGCAAAGTTGATATGATAAAACAGATGGTTCCAGTTTACTTCACCACACTTGTGTATAAAAACATTTTTTAAGTGAAAATTAAATCTCTAAGTAGCCATTCACCAAGATGGTGAGACAGTCATCATTTATATTTGTTCTTCTCTGACTCTAGTCAGAGGTAAATGTTGCCATAGAGTTTCAGTCATATTTTATGGCTGGAAAGAAGAAAAGTCTTAACTCCATAACCCACTGTGGTTGCTATTTAGATGTTTATTACACAGGTCCATATGATCCACTCAAATATGAAGGGTGCTGTTATCTCTGTGTCAAGCTTAGGTATGGATGTCTTTGCTAAGGCTGGGAGCTTAGGTCTTCAGTGCTCGTAGGTAACACATAAACCATTACCTTCTTAGGTCTTGAAAGAGAATAAGCATATAATACATTTTTTGAGAAAGCTGAAACTGAGTTGGGTATAGATCTTTACTATTTGCAAAATAAGCTAAAATCTCCATCCCCTCCCCAGGCTTAGGAGATCTCCCTCTTCCTCAGGTTCACAATATTTGACTTCTATCCCTCCATGCTTCTTCCACTCAACTTTGGGCATTTGTCACATAATTTTTCCTCAGAGGGTCTTTACAAACAATGCTGCTATTTCTTTCCTAGGTGAATGGTAAAAAGTGTGTTTATTGCAGTTAATGCTGCCATACTAAATCCCTGTTTTATGCATATAAATCACTTACATACTGCTTGGAACAGGATAAGTGCTCCATTAATGACAGCTATGATAGACATCATTTGTCTCTCCCTGAGCCACACTCTAGCCTCCTCGAATTCTATAGTCCTGCTCTGTGCCCCAGGAGACCAACGCCATTGACTCCCATACTCTCTGGCTCCTCGACAGATTCTGCCAATAGAAGAGAATAGAGAGTGGGAAGAGAGTTAGATTCAGGTATTTAATCCCCTGGCTCCTCCTTGCTCTCTGGAAGTCCACAGCTCCTGCCAGGTGGACAGTGCTTCTTGTCTCTTTCTCTCCTGCTCTTGCCTCTTCATGCCTTAGGCATGGTAACAGCTCCCACGGTTACTAGCTTCAGAGTACTGCCCCATCCTTTGATGCTTTTGTTCACCCATACCTCTGCTTTGGTAAACAGCTCCCACCCTCATTCTTCCTAGTAGTATCCTGATTTATTCAAGCACTGAGTTCTCAAGTTCTTCATGAGTTGCTTCCCAAACCTAGAGGGATGAATGTTGAAGTCAGTCATAATTTTATTCTTATATTTGCAAATGACATGGACATGTGAGGATGCACTAGCCAATGAGATAGAAGAGGAAGTCCCTTGGAAGCACCATGAAAAGTGTTCTTTTGCCTTTAAACAGGGATGCCTAATAAAAGCCCATGTTTTTATCTTTGAATCTTGTTGTGTAAGGAAGTGATACTTGGAACAATTGAAGCCATCTAGGGACCATGAGCAAAATCCAAAAGAATCATAGAGAAACCTGAGAGTTTTGAGTTGCTGAATTAAGTCTAGAACTGTCTACTGCCAATCTTTTGTTATGTGATATAAGTAATTTTCAGTGTTTTAATAACTTCAGTTGCAGTTTTGCTATTTGAAGCCAGAAAATCTTGACTGATTAATTCCAATCATTCTACTTACTTGTTTACTTTTAGTGCAGAGTATTGCTGATAGAAAATTAATTTTCCAAATGTCCAGTAGCTGCTGTGTTTTTCCTATTTCACTATATGTTTTAAAGTTAAGAACATATGATAATAAAAGAACACTTAAATCTGTTTAAGGTAAAGCAGTATAAATTTCTGTCTCTTCTGGGAATGGCACACTTCTGAAATGAATGTGTTAGAAAGTGAGAAAGTCTAAAATTTCAACATATATTGAGAACAAGCAACAAAATAACATCTATAAGTTTAAAGAAAAAATGCTGCCACGCTTTTCAATTTTACTGTGGATATTATGGAGTTTGAAAAGGAAAGCTATTTACTTATAGTTTAAATGAAGAATGAACAGCTTTGAAGACTCAGGGAATCCTCAGTAAAAATTGTTTTACCAACGACTAATTTATAATTTTCCAAGTGCTTAGGAAAGTGCCAACCCTATTATTAGCATGATGTAATTATTTGTTTAATATATTTGGTGCATGGAAAGAGAGACAGAAGCCAAGATTAGTAAGTTTTCATTCTCAGGTACAGGTAAGAGGTAAAGGAGTCATACAGTGGTATTTTCCTGGAAAGACCCTACATCGGATATGGATTGATTCATTCAGCTCACCTCAGTGACTCAAGTATCACAGAGTGTAAAGACCATAAGTCACATGACTCATTCCTTCCATAGTTTATTACCAGAAACTCTATCAGCTGGCCAGGAATAACTACAGTTTTATAAATCCCTCACCTTCTTTGTGATTTCCTTCTTTCCAGTGCCTTTTCTCCCATAGAGACAGAAAGAAAGTTTAAGTTTTATCTCCTTTCTGTTTCCCTCCTCCCCCTCCTCACCCCTTACTTTCAATTTTAAGTGCCAGTTCAGGTACTGTCTTCCCACGGACCTAGGCTGGGGTGGGGAGCAGGATGGGGACAGATGTTGACTCTAAGAAATAGCCACCCCTTCTTCTATACTTCGGATATAAGATACTTATTGGTACCAAAATAAAAACAAAGTACTACACATATTATCCAATTTTTCTGTGTAAATCCAAAAAGACATTATTATTGACTTGGTTCTATATCAAGTCAGGCAAGTTATCCACAAACAGGCTGAAGATAATAAACTCTTTGGGGCATCCACATACCATACAGCAATCATACCATTCCCTAGAGCCATGGAGGAATTCATTTACCTCACATAGGTGAGCTTTTCTCTTCCCCAGAGAGCATTTTGTTCGTCTTGGCTCAATACAAGATCAGACCCATTGTCAGCAGTAACAGTTTGTACCACATTTTTTTTCCATTGGGCTCAGACTTAAAGCATCTCTGAGTGGAAAATAAATGGCAATAGCTGTATCTCAATTTTCACAAGGGGCAGGAGGAGAGGAAAAGAGAGGGAGAGCCTTAGAATGATTAATACCTTCACCTGAAGTCATAGGTCCATCCATTCAGTGATAGCACAGGAAGCTGAAGCCAGGCCTCGGAAAAGCTAGTCCACTGGAATTCCTAAAATCTTCTGTTTTCTTATTTGTTGCAGGTAAATGACAATCCTTGCCTCGCTATAACTCACACAAAGACAGTGAGGAGCCCCTTGGCATTTGGAAAGAATTTTATTTTTTGCTGAATTTGGAGACTGGCCTTGGCTGACTCTATTAATGTTAGAGAAAAAGTCAAAGAACATTATTTTTCTATTAAGGCAAAGGTTTCTACATCAGCTCTGAACTTCAGGACACCACATAGAGCTGAAGATAGAAGTTGGAGTGACAGTGACACAGAAATGAATTGAAATTGCCACTGACAATAAAGCGGGAAGCAGTAAAGTCTTGTCCCTGAAATTTTTACAGCATTGCCAATGCTGGAGGGGACAGTAATTTAAGACAGTTATGGACCTAAGGAAAAAAAAAGCAAAAAGAAAGCAATAATGTTGAAGTCGAACCCAGTCAGTATGGGATGGTTATTATTTGGTTTAAAACTGCAGGGTGCATTTATGACTTTGGTAAAAGAGAAAGGCTGACCTTGAAGCAGTGAAAATTTGAAATGGGACTGGAAGTCCTTGTTCTTGGATTGCGGCTGAAGACAAGAGTCACATTTAAAGAATGTCTTGGCACTAAATAGATATGTGCGTATGCGATTCCATCCACTCAGTGTTTAGCATCAGCAGACTCTTGCATTTTTAGGGATATGTTTGAAAAGCTCTACGAAGACAGAAGTGGTACTCTGAGAGCATATATGCATACACATTCCTGGTCTCACTGAGGGAGGTATCCTATACTGCAGGGAACATATTATTACACAGGACGTTGGTTGTAGAATAAAGAAACAAGGTATCAAAACATTACATGTGCATCCAGGTCCTGGCTCTCTCTCCTACTATCTGTGTTGTCCTAGGCAAGTTATAGTCCTTATCTGATTTTTAACTGTGCCATCTATAATGTGGGATTATAATTATATTTAGTTTACAACATTAGGAAGCCAATAAGTGAAAGTGAGGATGTACTACATATTAAATGCCATTTAAATGCTAAAAATTGTTTCCACTAGATTGGACTTATTTAAGAAAGAGAATGTAGTTTTCCCCCCTTCTAAATATAATTGGGTATTTTTATGTAGGCATTAGATATCAGTTACTATCAGGGTCTTGGACAAAGCACCAAAGGAAGCAAAATTGGAATCTTCCTAATTTCCATGTGAACACCATGTCTACTCAGTTCTCCTTTCCCTGGCTCTCCAGAGAGCCAGGTCAGAATAGGGAGGACTGAGAGGGTGGCAAAGTGAGTTGGGCAAGGATAATGACATGTAGGCTTAGTGTCTCAGGTGTGCAAAAATTTGAGAACTATGATACAGTTTGAGATCTGAAAAAAATAATTCTGGCACCAACCACAGCTCAGCCCAATTTATACAGCGTTACTATATTATGCATTTATTGTGTGATGTGGGCATATTTTAATATGTTTGATGTTATGTCTGTTATGTGCCTAGAATCATAGAAGATCTTTAAAAGGACCTAGTGGAGATGGTAAGGAAAGATTTGTTCATGACAGTGGAATCAGCATATGGGAGCTGAGTTAGCAGGAACGGGAGAAAATGTTCAGCTGGACCAGTAATCCCGGATGGTGTGTGTGTGTATGTGTGTGTGTGTGTGTGTGTGTGTGCGTGCGTGTGTGTGTGTGTGTGTGGTGAGGGATGATGTGAGCAGTCATCTCTCAGCAGTAACTAGGGGATATTTATTTATTTGTTTTCTGCTTTTTATTTTTATTTAAATTCAAGTAAGTTAACATACAGTGTACTATTGATTTCAGGAGTAGAACCCAGTGATTCATCACTTCCATATAACACTCAGGCTCATCCCAACAAGTGCCCTCCTTCATGCCCATCGCCCATTTAGCTCAGCCCCTCCATGCAACACCTCCTCCCCCACATCAACCCTCAGTTTGTTCTCTGTATTTAAGAGTCTCTTAGGGTTTGCCTCCTTCTCTGTTTTTATCTTATTTTTCCTTAACAGGGGAACATTTGAAAAATTCATATAATTCTGTGTCTTATTATAGAACATATGTAAGGTGTGGGAAGTGACGTTTCAGGCTGTGACAATTTTGCTCCTCTGTGTATCCTCAGTTCCAGCAAAGGTGCTAGCACATACTGGGCACTCAATAAATAAGTGAATGAGTAGTCTAAAGCAAGGAGTGCCCACTGGTGCGCTGGGATCCCAAGGGATCCAGCAGGAGGAAAAGAGCCCCAGTCAGAGACAGCTCAGATGGCATCCTGGTTATTAGGGCAGGGAACTGATCTGAAGGGCTGGTAACAGAAATTCATTCCCTTGAATAGGAGGTTAAGGTGGAGATGAAGTTATAGGAGCAGGAAAGGAGCTGGTTTCTTGAACTGGGACATTGGACCTAGGTTGTGCTTGGTTCCAAAGCTCAGACTGGTGGGCCTAGTTAGAGAACAGCGCTACGCGCCACCAGCAGTAAAGAAAGAGGAGCACTGGATCTCACAGTCAGCACACACATGCTCATTCAAGTTGTGAACATTCTCCACCATACTTGATCTGTCTTTTCTAGGTCTAGTCCCCTCTCTCTCCTTAGAGAGTTGTGTTAAAAAAATTTTTTTTAGTGGTTATTTTTGAGAGAGCAAGGAAGGGGCAGAGAGAGAGAGGGAGACACAGAATCTGAAGCAGGCTCCAGGCTCCCACCTGTCAGCACAGAGCCCCATGCAGGGCTTGAACTCTTAAACTGTGAGATCATGACTTGAGCCAAGGTTGGACGCCCAAGCGACTTAGTCACCCAGGTGCCCCATACAAGAGGAGTCTTTAGGGCGAGATCAGTGGTTCTCAGCTGTTAACTGCTTATTAGAAGCACCTGAGGAGCACGGGAAACTATCATGTGTGGACTTTACCTCACACCAGTAAAGTCATTCCCTGGAGATGAGGCCCTGGTATTACTATTTCTTAAAAGTTCCCACGGTCAATTTTAATGTGCGGCCAAGGCTGAGAACCAGTGATGTAGATCAACATTTCTGATTAACTATTATTAATGTAAATTGGCTTATAGCTCTTAGGTGGTATGTGGGTATGTCATTTGTACATTTATTTACACTTTTAAATATTTTTGAGTTATAGATAAAGATATATTCATAATAGAGAATTTGTAAAATATAAAAATTTAAGAAAATGGGAATTATCAATGATAATTAATGTTCATTTTAATAACATGTACTAAATTGAATTTTAAATTCAATTTAATAGAAGGAAAACAAGTGAAATGCAAAGATTTGCTGAACTGCAAATAAATGTTTCTTCAAAAGAAAAGATACTTATCATTTCCTGACAATTTGATAGAAACCTGAAAGACTCACAGTACAATAGCTAAAGGTGATAGCTAAAAGCTTTTTGGAATGCAAAGAGTGTCCCAGAAAGCAAAAGAAAATTGCCAGAGATAAAAAATGAGAAAAGAGCTGCAAGACATGTTATAGGCTAGTGTTAATTCTAAGGTTGGGTGGAAATGGCCCAACTGCTAATGGAGAAAAGGTGCTAGGTCTGTGCAAGATGGAGTCTTGGAACGGAGACCCCTTAATAAAGAAAGGTACATGAAATCCTTTACCCTTGGTGAAAAGGTAAGCTAGAAAGAGAAAAAAAAAAAGTAAGTTGTTTAAACTTGCTTGGGGTCAAGGTAGAAGAAAGTTCTTTTCTGACAGTTTGCGTCTCTGACCCAATGTACTGGACACACTGTATGTGCCTTCTCGAATTTGGTTGGCCTTGCACATCTCTGGAGCCCTCAGCTGCTTCATCATGGAGACCCCCAGCTGTTGCCTCTGTTGTATCAGCTGCAGTTGCCACCATCTTATCTGTTAGCTGTAATGGTTTCTATGTTTTCTGGGGGAGCTGTGGCAGTTCTGGAGACCAGGTCCACCCCAAGTGCACTCAAGGAGACACTCTTGCTCCTCCAGTTGCTTATGGACTCAAATAAGGCACCATGACACACTGCTTGGGAAATTCAAGTTAAAAATGATCATAATTTGACTACTGGTTTGTAACTCTGGCAAACCTTGTACAGGCAAAGAACACATTTCTTAAAAGAGAGCCCATAACCCAAATTTTGTAAGATTCCCATATATAAACCTATTTATGATAAGACATAAATTCACAATTCAAAAATAAGAAGCAACACACACACACACACACACACATACACACGCCAACAAAAAGCATGAATCATGAGGAAGAAAATGAAAAAGAAAACCCAGCTGATATATCCTGTAAGAGCTCTAAATAATGGGAATATCAAGTGGTAAATATAAAATAAAATTTTGAATTCCACTCTCAGGAGCATATTTTAAGGGAATAATCCAAATACAGATAGTTTATATAGTAGATGGTCCCAGAATATACCAGTAGGATATTGGGAAAATTAGATAGAAAAGGGGAAAAAGTAGACAAAAGTTACTAAACCAGTTTCTATTTCGGGCAACTGTATCCCACTGTCACCTATGAACTCTGCTAGAAAGGACAGAACATACCTCAGTGTTATCCCAAATGAGAGACAAGGAAGCTGATTTAGACATCGACTTCTCATCCATCATTGGATGAAGGATGCTTCTGGGAACATTAACTCTTCCAGCTTTTGTATTTGCCTTGTGGATGGACTGAGTATGCTCCTGGGGTCAGGAAAAATTAATCAGGCAGAGAGCTGCAGTCATCCAATAATAGACTTTGGCTTATAGGGGTGAATGAAAAGGGTTATGAGCAGGGATATCAGAATTTGACTGCTCCGACTGTTTAAAAGAAGTAAGGGCTGCAATAAAAATATTTTTTAAAAATCATGGTACTATTAGGAAAATAAATGACCAGCAAGATTTTAAAGTAAACTGAATATAACTTTGGGGGGAAAATCCAGATATCAAAGTCTGAGTGGATGAGTTACATAAAGTAGAGATGGCTAAAAAGAGATTTAGTGAAATCAAGTAAATATAAAAAAATTACACAAAATGCAATACAAAGCAACTAAATGATAGGAAATATAAAAATATGAGAGGTTTAGAAATATTAAGTTCAGAGTGAAAAGGTTTAAAATATATTTAAATGGAATCCAAAATAAATGAACAGAGAAAATGGATTAGAGGAAATATTCAAAAAGATAATGGCTCAGAATTTTCCAGAATTATTAAAAGATATAAAACTTCAGAGCTGAGAATCTTCCCAAAATCTCAAACAGAAATAAGAGGACATCCACTGAACACATGGTTAGTGATATTCCAGCAAATGTAGAACACTGGAGACAAACAGCAGACATTACAAGTTAATCTGAGAGAAAAGAAAAACTAGAGCAGATTTCTCAAGAATGAAAAAGGACGGAAGTATACTGCCTCTAAAATATTTGAAGAGCTTGCTATTGACCTAAGATTGAATTTCCGGCAAATTATTTTCATAAACAGAATAAAATCAAGATGTCTTCCAACAACCAAAAACAAGAGCTTTCCACCAGCAGAGTTTATCGTATCTCATCAAAGTCATCCCTGAAAGACTTCAAGAAGATAAGGATACCAGAAGGAAGGGTTCTTAGATCAGAGGTCAAGAAACTAGCGCTTGAAGGCTAAATCTGGTCTGTAGCCTGAATTTGTAAGGCCTGAGAGCTAAAAATTGTTTTATGAAGACTTAACATTTTTTTAACAGTTTTAGGTTTATAGAAAAACTGAGTGATAATACAGAGTTCCAATATATACTCTTCACCACCTTCATACTAGTTTCCTCCATTATTGATATCTTGCATTAGTATGTTACATTTGTTAAGACTGAAAAACTAAATTTGATACATGTGTACACATGCATATATATACGCACATACACATAAACATATGAGTGTATATAAACACACACATTAGTAGGTGCACACATACACATGTATACATATGTGTATACTCATATGTATACAAATGCACACATTGGTAGGTCTTGGAAAATTGACCCCTTTATCATTATATTATGTCTCTGTTTATGCTTGTCATAGTGGTTTCTGTTGTCGTTGTGAAGAGCAGAATGCTCTGGGTGTATTTCAAAATGGTCACTTTTCCCTTCCACCTTCCCTAAACAGGAGGGGGTTTTTCTTTTATCTGGGCAAATAATTGTTGTTAAACAGGTGATTTTTTTGGTTCAAGTATATCTAATTTAGAAATCACTAAGAATTCTAATTTAAAAATTGATTGGGAAATTATAATAAAAGATACTTCCAAATAATCTTTGGTTCTAGACATTAGACAATATTTAGGACTGACAATTGATGAAAATATTACATTCTAAAATTTAGGGGATGTAGGTAAAGCATTAAAATAATTTTTAACATCCTATTATTTACAAAGTTTGACAGTTAATAATCTAATTTTCCAAATTAAAATAAAAAGGATAACAGAATAACCTTAGAGTAAAATTAAATAATGAAAATAATAATACAAGGAGAAATTAATTAAATAGGGTAAACAAGATAAAATAGAGACGAGGCACAAAGCCAAACACTCACTTTTTGGGAAGTCTAATAAACAGTTACCCTGTGGCAAGATGAACAAAGAAACGAGACAGAGAGAGAATCCATTAAAAAAGAATACCAGCAGTGAAAAGAGTAATGTTATAACCCCAGAAGCATGTTTTTTAAGAAGAGTTATAAGCAATTTTAAGTCATTAAATTTGAAAACTCAAGACAAATGTTAATTTTCCAGAGAAATATAACTAGTCAATAGTAATTCAAGAAGAAATTATAAACCTGACTCATCCTTCATTGTTAAAAAAATGAATTGATGATTAAAATCTAAGCCTCACCTTCCCCACACCCATCCACTGGCTATATGAGCCAGTGAAAGAAGACAAAGTTCCTATCAAAAATCTCAAAATATTTTTCCTTCTTTTTTTGTTTTACCTCTGTGGAACTTGACAAGATAATTATAAAATGTATGGACGTGCAAAGGCCTAAAATAGCCAAGATAATTTTGAAGAAGTACAATATAAGGAGACCTCCTTACCATATACAAATATTTATTACAAACTATAAACAATATAAGGCTATGAACAATGAAAGCACTGTGCATTGTTCTAGGAAAGATAAATAGACCAATGGGACTGAACATAGACTTGAAATAGATCAATGCATAGATGGAACCCTGATATACGGCAGAAGCTGCACTGTCTTCCAGTGAAGGATGGGCTATTGATTAAATAGTGTTCAGACCTTTGGTTATCAATATAGGGGAAAAAATTGAGAAGGTTTGTCTCTAATGGAACACCAAAAGTAATTCTGTGTGGATTAAACATCTAATTATAATAGCAATAGTTTAGAATGTTTTGGAGGAATTATAAGAGACTATATTTATGACTTCAGAATAAGGAAAGGTGTAAATTTTAGTCCATCATTTTTTACATTTCATAATATGAACTCAAACACTAGGATTGCCTAATAATTTTTACTAATGTAATAATTTTGTTACTAGTTTTTTCCTGAACTGGTTTTTCTATGTTATGTATACAGAGCCTTAATGGATCACATTTATTTTTCCCTTGAGTAAAATACTATTGTTCAAAGAATCAATAACATTTCATAGCTCAAGCCAAGTGATTTTAAAACAGAATTTAAATAGGTGGAATTCTTCAAACCTTAGATATTATATATTTTTTTCTCTAGGGGAAAATGAAATGAACATTCAACTAATGGGGGAAAAGGGCTGTAGCATTTAGTTTTAACTTTTTTTTAATGTTTTATTTTTGAGAGGGAGAGAGACAGAGTGCGAGCAGGGAAGGGGCATACAGAGGGGAAGACTCAGAATGCAAAGCAGGCTCCAGGCTCTAAGCTGTCAGCACAGAGCTCAATGTGGGGCTCGAACTCCAGAACTATGATGTCATGACTGGAGCCGAAGTCGGATGCTCAACTGTGCCCCTAGTTTTAACTTTAAAAGAATAATTAAATTTGTTTTTTAAATGAGCCTATTTTAAAAATAAATCTCATTGAATAAATCATTAAAATGATGAACTAAAATATATTTACATCAAATTCTAGATTTGCGATAAAATATTACACAACATTATTAGCAATGTACACTACTCTTAATCCTCTAGATGTAGGACCTCATTATAAATACAAAATTGAAGACTGGCCAAAATGTTTGTTAAATCATACTTTTGCCAACAAAAACATCGTGATTGTATATTTTAATATGTTAATGATAAGTCTGACTATAATATGATTTAAAAATCAAACCTGTTTTTATATAGTCTGTTGTTTTACAATCATGGGATTTTCTGTTCATTTGACTGCATACAGGAGGCATATATAAATACTTCATACATTTGAAGAGAGAAGAGTAAGGTAAGGGTGTAATTCATAATTGCATTCCTTTCCTTATATATATTCCTTTCTCATATATATATATATATAAGAGGGTGCGAGTGTGTGCATGTAAGTGAAGGAGGGGCAGAGATGGAAGGAGAGAATGTTACCGAGGCTTTATGCTCAGCAACGAACCTGACATGGGGCTTGATCCTAAGACCCTGGGATCATTACCTGAGACCAAATCAAGAGTGGGATTCTCAACCAACTGAGCTACCCATGTGCCTCTTTTATATTTTAAGTAACAAACCAATTTCATTAATGTATTTATTTGGAGGTAGCTTTAAATATTCTAATTTTATAATGCAAAAACTATAAATCTTTTCCTAGACTAACAAGATGCATAACCATATTTTCATTAATATTTTTCTGTGGCTGTCTTAGGAACACTATTCCCTTAAAATACCTGCAGGATATTGGCCACATACAGAAAGGCAAGTAACTTTAAGTGTTATTTATTCATGCTGGAATAAAAGCTGTTTGTAGCATGCAACACTATAGATTTTCTTTTTTGAATAACGTAGGTGCTTCTGAGTGACCTTTACTAATATATGCAAGGAATTTGAATGAAAGATGGGAATAGATGATATATTCAGTGCACTGACTTTGCATGGTAACACTTATCACAATTTCAAGCCTTTGCTCCATTGTGCAATATAGAGATACAAAATACTTGTTTTTCCTTCCTTCTTTCCTCCCTTCCTTCCTTCCTTCTTTCCTCCCTTCCTCCCTTCCTTCCTTCCTTCCTTCCTTCCTTCCTTCCTTCCTTCCTTCCCTTCTTCCTTTCTTCTTTTGCTTGGAAGGCTTTATTCTGATGTTAACTTTTTCATTGATTCAAAGGTGAAAATAATCTAATTTTCGAGATTTCCAGACTCACATGGAATGATGCCATATTATAGAATAGTGCCTTGAAAACATTTTGCAGATTATTTTTTATTGTCTTCCTGGCGTCTATTTTACCCCTCTCCCACTTGGGGTGTTTGTTTGTTTTTTATAACCAAGAGTATTTTTATATTTGGGGAAGATTTTGCTCCTTCCATTTTCTCAGCCTTGCAGTTTGGGTGAGACTGATTGCCTGACCTGCTTTGGAGGTGGATCTTTGCTGTCTAAAAGCCCATCAGAGAGACTACTGCAATCTTGTCACACTGATTGGATCAGAGAAGGACATGAGTTCCAATTCAGATCAGTGAAAGGAACTGATTCTCAGGACACATACAGCAGCTACTGTAAGAGATTCCAACTTTCCTGAGTGTTTTCCTATGAGGATATGACATCTGGAATTAATGCAAACATTTTGCTGAAATTACCATGAAGAACTGGGACCTCCCAGGCAGCTACCAGGGCAGCATGGGGAAATAGCAAACAGAGAAGTAGAATAGAGAGGATATGAGAAAGAAGGTCCTGGGAGATCTCATTTGAGGTGCAAGATCACGCCTCATTCTGACTTTTCTGTTACATAAGCCAATATCCCCTTTAAGTTAATTTCAGTTTAGAGCTTTGTATTTTATTCCATTTTTTTGGTCACATGTTACTGAAACATTTCTATCACAAATGCTACATGGGTATTTTGATTTGGAGAAACTGAATGGCAACAAATGTCTTAATTCTTATTCAAAGATTCTTTGGTTTCAAGGAACAGAAAGATACAAATTAGAGAATGGGAATTATTGGAAAGATTTGTGGCGATGAAACCAAACATCTAGGAAAAAGAAAATCTTTTCACCTTATTTAATGGGACCTCAAGTCTCTCTTTTTATGATATTAATGTGATGTATTACATTAATCGATTTTGATGTTAAAACAACCTTTCATTCTTAGGATATATCCTATTTGGTTACAGTGTATAATTCTTTTTATTTGTTGTTATATTTAGTTTGCTAGTACAGTAAAACCTTGGTTTTCAAGCATAATTCATTCTGTAAACATGTTTGTAATCCAAAGCAGTTGTATATCAAAGCGAATTTGCCTGTAAGAAATAATAGAACCTCAGAATACTATACTGTAGTATAATATAAAATAATAAAGAAAATACAAAATATAAAGAAAAGTAAACAAATTAACCTGCGCTTACCTTTGAAAACCTTCATGGTCTGGACGGTGTGAGGGAGACAAGAGAGAGGAGGGTTATTGTGTAGGATGACTTTCACTATCACTAACAGATGCTGACTACAGTACAGTATTTATAAACTCTTGTCATAGACTGTATTTAATGTAACTGGCAATAAGGCAGCAGAGGAAAGGGTCTATATCTGCAGGCAGCCTGACCTAGAATGAAACAAAGCATTCCTAAGCTTACTCTTGTATGGAAAAACAAAGGACTGTCCATAGGTGCTTTGAACTGACAAAAAATACATTAGTGCCAGTTGTGGGCACCTTTCAGCATTCTGAAAAATCACTGATTTCTCCCGAACACTGTGGCATGATACCAAGGATCCAAGCATGGGAGACGATCACCCACAATCCCACAGCCAGAGGGAGAGAGGGAGAGAGGGAGGGAGAGAGAGAGAGAAAGAGAGGAGGTGGGGGGAGAACCATTGGCTCAGTTGTGATCATGTGATGTTTGGCATCATGTACTACTCATATCGTAAGACATCGCTTGTTTATCAAGTTAAAATTTATTAGAAATGTTTGCTTGTCTTGTGGAATATTGTAGAACAAGTTACTCAATTTCCAAGGTTTTACTGTATTTTGTTTAGGATTTTGCATCTATATTCATAGGGGATGTTGATCTTTGTTTTCTTTCTCCGTCCTTCTCTTCTTTCCTTCCTTCTTTTCTTTTTTAGGAATCCAAAAGATTTAATTTTATAGTTCATTCAGGGCTTACTATAGATCATAAGGATACTTTAGATTATAAGAACTGAGGGAGAAAGAAGGAAGAAAGAAACAGTTTATATTTTATAACATGTTTATATTTTTAATGTAGAAAAATAATTGTTAGAGATGTTTTATGAAATTTAACAAACAAGATCTAGACAAGTTTACTGTTCAGTGGAGTTTTTTTCTATTTTAAAGGGATGAAGAGTGAGATTCAATATATATTATTGGTTACAACTAATATAACAGCTTGAAAAAATCATGAGATAGAAGCATAAATATAACATAAAAGACAATATTTTAAAATTGTGTTATAGGAATATTAGCTATCATAAGTGGAAAAGATACATTAAAACCAGCAGTGTGTTACACTGGTTCAAAAAGAACTCATCAGGCAGACAAAAACTAGTATTAGTTAAGGAAAATGGTCTGTTTTTAGGAAGCACATCCAGAGAGATGTTACCTCAAAGAAATGCCACCAGTAACTGTGTGGTCCCCTCTTGTTACTCAGTGAAGTGTCAAAGGTAGAGTGACTGGGATAACAACACAAGCCTTCTCCAAGGATTTGTGGTATTGCATCAGTACGGCCCAGGTCTTGGGGGCCATAAAACCTTCAGGAGGTTTCTGGCCTTTCCTGGCAAGTCTGCACATTCAAGTTCCTCAAATAAATTCAAAGTCTTCATGGTGTTCAGAGTCATAGTAGTCCATAGGCTTCTTTTTCTTGCTGTAGGCTGCAACTCAGAAGGGAACTATTTCCAAGGTGATTAGGCCAGGGGCCATTGTCAGCACTTTGGCGCTATGAGTTGGCTCATAAAGATCCTTCCCTGTTTCTGAATGAGGTACACCAGCAGGCTCTTGTCCAACAATGTTAAACTTGTCTCCTGATGTCATGTGTGGTCTGCAATGCCACTGGATTCTAGTTGGTCCAGTACATAACGTGGGAGGTGGGAAGACGGCCACTACCGTTGTTTTAGGATAGGGAACTCCTTCCTCCAGCACTGAAGGATGCTGCTTCATACACATCAAAGGAGCATCATTGTCCTTTGTCTACCAAGGCACCAAGAGGGTGAAATAGAAGGACAGAGTACCTATAGCCACTCTCTAGAAGTTGCTTATAGGTATCTGCATTAATAGAGCATGTCCATTGCACTAGGTTAGATTCAACCCAGCAAGCACTGGGTTGCACAATTGAAATGCAGTGACAGCATCAGCATTCAATAAATTTAACGTCTACTAAAGCTCAATAGGAATAAAACTATGCTAATCAAGACCATTGTTCCAATAAATTCAGTTCAAGGCCTGAAGATCTCCAATCAACCAATATCCTTGTTCCATAACATCTTGACGTAGGGGTGGCACCACATGTTGTTCCCCACTGTCTGGCACCACAGCCCTGCTTCCTGCGCTCAACAAACTCTGGATTGTGAAGAATATCCATATAGCGGCACTCCTATACCAGAGCAAATGCAGACCAGTCATCCAGCTTCTCTCTCTCTTCATAACTTAGTTTTCAGAACTATAGTCACTGACAAGTTAATGATACCCCCATCAATAAGACAATTGAAATGAAGCGCTGAAAGAACTCTCTCTTTCTCCCTGTCTCTCTCATAGAGCCATTCAGTGCGGTTGCCCAACCTTCTGCTAAAACCTGCACCCACTGCACATTCATTTAATTAATTTTCAATCCTGGCAATATTTCTGCACATGTTTTTGCCAAATTAAGTTTATTTTCTGGCATATACGGTTCTTTTACTTAGTAAGTGGCATCCACAGGTACAATATCCTGTTCCTGTAGAAGTTCCACAACTTGTTGGACACAGTCATTTATATCACAGCGGTCTGTTTTCAGCCTCAATTAAGGGGCCTCTGCTTTTTTTTTTTTTTTTTTTTTTTTTATTTCTAGGAGAGAGAAAGACAGCACAAGCAGGGGAGGGTCAGAGAGAGAGGGAGTCACAGACTGAAACAGGCTCCAGGCTCTGAGCTGGCAGTCAGCACAGAGCCCGACGCTGGCCCGAACCCACGAACCGCGAGATCATGACCTAAGCGAAAGTCGGACGCTTAACCGACTAAGCCACCCAGGCACCCCGCTAGTTCCTGTTTTTATACTGGTTTCTTTCAGTGGTTTTGCCAAACCAACATCATAATATGTTTGTTTTTGTTTTGTTTTGGTTACCTCTAAGTCCAACTCTGGGTTAAGGAAATGGTTTTGGAAACTCATTCATATCAATGCCAAATGACAGATGCCCATTCATATCAATGACAGATAATTAATAGATGCATAGACACTTTCACTGTAGAAATGGAGTATACAACATCAGATACTATAGCTGAGTAAGTAGGTATTTTGGTGTATCCTCTCCTGTGTTCCTGAAATCACATGATAGAGGTGGTTTGTTAATTTTGCCTTCTTATTAAGTAGTTTTGGGGACTGTATAATGAAAACTTTCTTTTTTTTTTTTTTTTAAATGTTTTTTATTTATTTCTAGGAGAGAGGAAGGCAGCGTGAACAGGGGAGGGTCAGAGAGAGAGGGAGTCACAGACTGAAACAGGCTCCAGGCTCTGAGCTGGCAGTCAGCACAGAGCCCGACGCGGGGCTCGAACCCACGAACCGCGAGATCATGACCTAAGCGAAAGTCGGACGCAACCAACTAAGCCACCCAGGCGCCCCCTTTATTATTATTATTTTTAATATATTTAGAATTCATTCCAGTGAAACCTTTAATCTCCCCAGCTCCGTCCTTTTACGTAGAATCCTTTGACATTTCTGTGTAATAACCACACACAGGGGCATGAACAAATGCCCCCCCACCCCCCCCAAAAAAGTAAACCTTCATGAATTTGCCTTGCATTGTTGCACCCTTGAGTACAAGGCTATAGAAAACTGGTGACGCACAGTAAGCTAGCATCTGCAGTTCACCAACTTCTGGAGCACATCGAGCATTCCCTTCTCTGTCTTTCAGGACTAAAGGCAAGACTTTACTGAAACCTTGGTGAGTATTATCACCATCCACAGTACAGCATGGAATGCAAAGGCCAGCCAAATACTCCTCTATAGCCATGTTCACCGTGGTCCTCCCTGCTCCACATAAGCCTGGCAGCCAAACTGTACAAGCCTGGACGGCACCTCTGGTCCCTCCCGCCTTACCTCTTATGTTCCTGCGGACATGGTGAGCTTGATTGGTGACATTAGTTGCTCTCTGCGTCCCGATAACCGCTCCGACATTCTTACACAGGCTCCCTAGACGGGCAAGCCTGCGGAGAGCAGGGGAGCGGGGCGGGGCGAGAAGGCGGGGCCTCCGGGGATCTCGCGAGCCTGCGCTGCTGCAAGCGCACGCGGCCTCTCAGGACTTCGATGGAGCAGCCAGTTTCCGCCGGGTGGTGCCTCGCGCCGATGAAAGTATGTGTGCTGGTTTCATTTTTTTTTTTTTTTTGGAGCTATCTTTGGTTTTGATATTGGAATTACTGGACTTACAGTATGAGTTGGCAAATGTTGACTTTTTGGAAAAGTCCTTGCGAGATTGATGTTAATTGATATTTAAATGTTTGCCAGAATTTGTCAGGGAAGTCGTCTGTTTCTGGGCTTGGCTTTGTCAGAAGTTTTAAAGTTACGATTCAGGCTTTGTTTGTTATGGATCTCGAGTTTTCTGTTTCTTTTTGAGTCAGTTTGTTTCTAGGCATTTGTCCATTTCCTCTAAATTATCTGATTTGTTTGCATACAGTTGATTACATTGCGGAATTTTTTATTTCTGTAAGTTTAGTAGTGGTACCACTTTTTAATCGCTATCCTTTAAAGGTAATCATTATCACGCCTCATAGGGCAAACACATTAAACTTGTATTCCAAAACATTATGCTTTAAGGTTAAATGTTCTCTGAATTTCAAACAAATGGAATTATATAGAATATATTCTTGTCTGGCTTCTCTTGTTCAATTTTATATTTGTAGAATTCATCCCTGTACCTGTAGTTTGTTCATTCCATTGATGAATACTATTCTGTCCAGCGACTATACCACAGTTTATTTAGGTACATTTGATTATTTTCATTTTTTGGAATATTATAAACATCATTGCTGTTAATGTTCTTGAACATGTGTTGTTGCACAGAAGCTTTTAGTTATGTTGGGTTATACATAGGAATGATCTGCCAGGACATAGGGTTTGTGTCTGCTCAGCTTTAGCTGATGAAGCCAAAGCATTTTCAGTGTGGCTGTATCAGCTGAGACTCCCGTTAGCAGTATTTTCCATCGCCCTGTCTTCTTGCCAAAACTGTATTGTCATTCAAAACAAACAAACAAAGAAAAAACTTTAGACATGCTAGTTTGGGCACAGTGTTATCACATTACGGTTTTAATTTGCATTTACCAGAGCAAAGTTGAGTTCCTTTTTATATTATTGGTCATTTAGGTTGCCTCTTTTGAAAAGTGCCTTTTGGGCCACTTGCCAATTTTTCCACTGGGTTATCAATTTTTTCTAAGATTTGTAGGAATTTTGATATATTCAGATAAGGGTCCTTCATTGGCTATATGTTTTGAAAATGTTTTCTTCCACTGTATAAATTTTGTTTTTTCTATTTATTTTGCTTTTGGTGAACAAAATTCCTAGTATTAATGTAGTTCTATATTTGATATTTCCTTTTTGGTTAGGGCTTCTTGGTGACTTGATTAAACATATTATCTCCCTAGTTCTAGCTGCTGGTAATGTTATATTCTAGGTGTTTAGGTCAGCAGCTCACCTAGAATCAATTTTTTTATATATGGTTTGAGCTAGGGGTGAAGTTTTATTTTCCTCCATATAGATATTTAATTAATGATTGAGAAAGCATCTTTCTCCCATTTTTTAGCCATACTTCACATGTCTGAAAATCAGTTGTCCATATGTGCATAAGATTTACATGTGATCTACAGACCTGAAGGAACAAGGGAGCGAAATATTTAATAGAACCTGTAGATAGCAAGAGAGCTGTAGCTATAGGAAAAGGCCACAGGACAAGAACTATGGCCGTAGAGAAACAGACCCTGACAAGTTGTGGTGCAAAAAAGGGATAAACAAAGAAAAGTCCCAAATTTTGCCTCCACTTTCTCCTTAAATCCCTGCCCATTTATAACTCAGATGAAAACAGAAAGCAGACGAGTTTATTAATACAATTCATACCTGGGACATAGCCCAGGTAGAACGATGAAGCAAGGACATGAAGGTTATATGCAAGATACCCAGCACAGCCAAGCATATTTGCCTCTCAGCATCCTTGTATCATTTGTCCAGGTGAAATATTTGTTTCCTCATTGCAGGGGATACCCAGAGTCCCCCAAGCTAATATCTGATTGTGGAATATGTTAATTCAGTCAGAATCTTAATTCAGTCAAAATCTTATGTGGAAAGTTTAGCTACCACTATTGTTCTTCATACAGGAAAATGGGAGCAGAGGTGGAAACAGTGTAAGAGAAACAATTAACTAACTTAAAACATAGCCGCTATAGACTCTACTCTGTAGCTGAAGGTGAAGCTTCATTTCATATTGAGTGCTGCCTTCTTTCACAATGCATTTTATGCACCCATTATTATCCATGTTAGCTGGATAGTTTTCCTTATCTGGTGGGATAAGCCAGACCTCCATTCATATAGGATCTGAGTCTTTGGTGAAACCATTTTTATTGGATGTCATAGTTTTCCATAGTTCAGAATTACTGAGCTCAGGGAATATTAAGATGTGAATCCTCTGCCTCCAATAATAGTTTGTACCTACTGGGTGGCAGTAACCCAGTTTCCACTTGTAATCATGATCTGTCATCATGGGTAGTGAGACCCTTTTCGTCTGTTTGTTATATGGCACAAGGGTCCACAAGTTTCAGAAGGCAGTATCAGCTTTTAGATGAACAGGACTATGACTGTGTATCTTGGTGAATACACACTTCCATTATTAGATACCAGCATTCCTCTGTTGGACGCTAACATTCCCAAAAACAAATTGGAAAGGACTCTAGTAGTTTATCGGTATAATACTGTGAGGGACCATTCTCACCTATATAATTTGATCCCTGGATCTGTTAATTCTGGCCATAGGGGAGAAGTGCTAAGTATTGGCTGCTGGCTTAAGAATATACTTCATCCTCTATGCTAGGACCCCACACTCTCGTGGTGTTTAGTAGCTAACTCCATAACTGTGCTAAAGGCCCTCTTACCATTCTGTTTAGCCACCTGCTCTCTGGGTGATGGGGGGGCGGGCATGCTAAGGCCAGTGAACTATGTGGGCATAAGTCCATTGACACACATCTTTTGCTGTAATATGTGTCACCCACTGTAAAGTCATATTGTGTTGAATGCCATGGTTGTAGACAAGGTATTTGGAAGGATGATACTGTAGACCATAAAGGCATTTCTGTATCTGAAATATATATTTATGCCTGTGAGGACAAATCACTGTTTCTTCTATGATATAGAAGTTTATTGTTATCAACTGCCACTAGGAAGTAGACCAGTCTCCTGGGGAATGGTGTCATATCAACCTGCTTATGGCAGATTGGCCATTGGTGTGGTGGTAGCAAGACCAGCCTTTATGAGGGGAAATTCGTGTTATTAAACACACGAATAGCCTTCAACCCTCACAGTACTCTAGATATATAGCTCATCTGAGGGAGCTCTAGCATGGCTGGAAAAAGAGGCTGACTGATAGCCACTGGAAAGGACACCTTGTCCACCTGATTATTGAAACATTCTCCACAATGAATTTATTCTGGTGGGAAAAAATATTTTCACATTTTGTACTCTATTTAAGATGTTCTGTACAAACCTGTCTCATAAACCATCACTCATACAATTTTATTCTTTCCATGCCCCTGACTGTTTAGACAATCTGTTGGCCACTGGTCATGAATCAGTATAGACCTGCACCTAAGACTGTCTTTCCTTCCATGAAAAATGGAGAGTCAGAGGTACTACCTCAGTTTCTGCCTATAGGAAATATTTACCCTCACTGCTTACTCTTTTTCAAGGGTCCCTCTGAGTTGTACTCTATTGAAGTGACTATCAACTCTAGTTTAAATAACCATTCTAAGCAGTTCTATCTGTAAACCACAGTCTTGCTTTTTTGCTCCTCATTGATTAGTCGTAAAGAAGTCCTATGTGGTTCCATGTATGGGTTGTGGCAGAGCTGGTAAAACTGTAGCAGTAAGTGTCTCAGAAATCTGAGCCAAAGAATGAAGTTAACCAACCAATGAAGTTAACTTGTGCCTTCCGGATATGTTTGGGCACCAAGTTGAATATATCATTCTTTTTACAATGTAATGCTATAGTGCACTCCTAAGTTGATGGTTTGGTAAATCAGATAACTTCTAATTGGTAGATTACAAATCACTAGGATCCCATAGATAAAAATTCAGGCAACATCAGGGCCCACAAACTAGTCAATAATTCTTTTTCAAAAGACCTGTGGTTAGCATAAAGACATTTCCTGCTTCCTAACTCTTAGTGATCTAAGCTGCAGTTCATCTATTGGGCTTGGTCAAAGCTTTATATGAGATCTCTGTCTTTCACAGACACTTCCAGTGCCAATGGGTCCAGAAGATTACAGTCTAATGAAAGGGCCACTTGTGCACAGAAAAAACTGGAAAGCCTAATAGATTACCAGAAACTCAGCAAGAGTAATACTTCTTAATGGTGATCACTGCAATTTGCAGCAACTTGTTTTTTTTACTATGGAGAGGGTATCCTGACAGTCCTTAGACTATTGGGCCCTTAGTCTATGGTATATTCTTGAATTGTTGTAGGCCTTATTTCCTACTCTCTGGCATGCATATGTCTTACTAAGGCATCTAAAGTGCTTGCCACTTCCTGTTCATTAGATCCAGTTAGCATAATGTCACAAATGTAATGAACCAATGTCATGTTCCATGGGATATCAGATCAGGGGGCCTCAAGACTATATTATGACAGCACAGAAGTTGACATAACCCTGAGGCAAGACCATAAAAGTATGCTGTTATACCTGTGAAGGCAAACTGATTCTGATTATCTTTGCTGAAGGGTATAAGGAAAAAAAAAACAGGTCACTCAGGTCAATTGCTGCATGCTAGCTGCCAGGGGCTGGGTTGATTTGCTCCATTAAAGATATCACATCTAGAAATGCACCTGTGATTGGTATCTCCACCTGATTAAGTCTGTGATGATCTACTTTCGTTTTCCACGACCCATTTGGTTTGTGAACTACACATACAGCTGTAAGAAATTGGGATATTATAGAAATATTTAAAGTCTTTGATGGTTTTACTAACCTCTGTAATGACTCTGAGAATGCAAAATTGCATTTGGTTTACTTTTCTTGACAGATATGGAGGAAAGTGGGGAGTTACATGGGTTTTCATTTGTCATTTCTACCAGAATATATTTCACTCAGGGTTTCTACTCCTTCCCACTAGTACCCTGATTTTAACACAGGACATTTAAGCACTCGATCTGTCCTGCCATTCTACAATGCTTATAACCAAGCTTTGGGCTTAGTTTACATCCACTCTCCCCTGAGACTACAGAAGATGAAAGACCCTTCAGAGCTATCATTAGGGCTTTATGATTTTCAGCCCTGATTCTGAATTAGAAATTCATGACTGTCATTTTTTTTTCCCTGGGTAATCTCTGTGGGGTCATCTGAAGCATCCAACAGATCTCATAATCATTATAATCATTGTTGATGTCATAGTAATCAATTGACACAGCCATTTGTTCCTTCTATGTCTGTTCTCCTGTTGTACTTCCTCCCATGCCACTATTAAGTACCTGGAGGTACTTAAAAGTGGGAGGTTGTTACTACTTCTATCCCTGAAAAGGCAATGAGAAGGAATGGTTACTAGAGCTAGAAAGGATTGTTGTATAGTGAAGGGTAACTGGCAAGAACTATAGTCATTAGCAGAGGGACACAGTCCATAATACAACAGAGGAAAAAACTAGGAAAATAAATACCCAAGTTCATTCTTCCCATTCTGTAATATCTTCTCTCTCATTACCCAAACCAAATCGGAAGCGAGAGAATAAGGGAACCTACAAATGTAGTCCATATGGCTCAGCCTTCTGCTACTCAGAACAGAGAGGAGAAAGGTGGGTGGTGCAGGCAAAGATATCTCATACATCCTAACTCTTCAGTTGGCTAACTCATCTTTTGTTTCATTGCGCACAATGTTATTTCCCCAAAGTTCTCCTAAAGCCCTAAATACAAAATTATAAAAAGCCTCAGCTGTCTTTACTCTTAGCTTAGCACACTGTTGTTTTTCTCTATAGGACTTATTACAATATGTATTTATATATGAATTGGTTGGGTCTTTAGGTTAATTGATATAATGACTCACTTTTTCATATTTCATTTTTTCATGTTTGTGTTGCAGATTGCCTCTTGCCTTACACATAATAGATACTTATAAATGTTCGTTGAAAAAAATGAATGAAATAATTGGGCCCATGTGAATTGGTATGTGGCTTTAACTTCCATACCTAATATTTCTTTTGGAAAATGTGTTCTCAAATATAAATAATTGATATTGCCACAAAATTTATGAAACACAGAATGTTTGTAAATCATGACCAATCTGTGTGCATAGTTTATAGCCTATCTCAAATGGTAGCCAAAAATACTTTACAGCAATTTCTGTGCCCTCATTTATTTCTAAGTTCTTCTAAGAATTATAATGTGTTTCACTTCCCATTGAATCTACACAAGTATTAGTATAGTGATTTCATCCTTGGAGAAATAATCAACAGTTCTGGAGGAATGAATAAACGTTTCTGGAATTTTGAAAGACTGCACAGCTAATTTACTTCTTGTGGGGGACCTAGTGAGAAATGAGGAAAAAGAATGAAGCTAACAAACACTACAGTATGTGCCAGACAGGATGCTGAGTACTTTACATATATTACTTGGTTAGATTTAGATCCATAAGACAGCAAATAGGTACTTACATTTTACAGATTGGAAAATGGAGGCTCAGCAAAGTTAAATGTGGAAAAACATCAGATGACTGAAAAGAGAATTTTCTTTAGGAACTCATTTTTTTTCTGTCTTTGAGCATTGACTGACTCATTGAGGCATATACCAAGTATGAGCATACATTTGTGTGCCAAGTGTAGATATATTTTTCTCAATAAATATTTTTAAATTGTTATAATTTATTTAGCAGCATATGGAGAATATTGCATCTCTCTCAGGTGATGCTTTGTTTTACCAATCAGTAAAATATATTCTTTAAGAATATTTCCTTCAAGAAGGAAAGATGATTCACAAGAATCTGTTCATTAGGATCAAACTTGCAAGTCAAATAGTTTAGCAAGTATGAAATCCAAAACCTGTCTGGTAGATTTTATAAATTAGTATTATTGTAGCACTTCGGCATTAATTGATACCAGTGTTAAATGTTGTTTCTCTAATGGCAGCTATCCAGTGTGTGAGGCTATATTATGGAATGATGTCAGTATCTTTTGTCTTATCGATTTCATGAGGAACTAACTTGAAATGGTTTTCTTTGATGGTTCTGACATATTTCAAAAAGATTAACAGTATGTTATTGTCCTGATATAGAACCACAGGAACTCTATCTAGTCAGCCTTTGGCAATGTTGAAGTTTTTCATATGGGTAATTTAATGGTGAAATAGCTCCATTTTTGTGATTAGTACCTGCAAACAACATCCAGTGTAATACAATTCAATAAGGAAATTAGATACAGCAATAAAAGTGCTTTGTGCAAAATGTGACAATTAAACATTATTTTAATGGTTCAAAACATTGACAGGATGAGTGAATTAATTCCAAGTCTCAGATTTTTTATCCTACAGGGTTCTTGCAGAACAATTTGTATAAAACTATGATATCTGTGTTCTTTAATTCATAACAGTGATGTGAATTATGTGGGTAAAGTCTTATTTATTTTTCACGACTGTGGAAGCTGATGCTTAAAAAAATTGAGTGCTCTGCCCAAGGTCAACAGTTACCTACTGGTGGAGTTCAGGGCAGAGTTCTGGTCTCTGGATCATTGTTCAAGTTTAATTGTTTCAAATTTTGTGCTGAGCTAGGTATGTACAAACTACAAAGATGAATTAAGCATGATCTGCATTCAATATTAACAGTAAACCAAATGTCTAATAAAATTAACCTGACATGCTTAAAGATATGCATAAATGTTATTGTCTTGCATAGTGATTAGGTACAGGTTCTAAGACATTTGGATAAATTACAATAATTAGTATTACTTTTCCTTAGGTACGATTGTTGATTGGGACACTTGGGTATTCTGTCAAATGCATAATCATAGTCAAGTGACCAGACCTGCTGTCTAAGACTCCTCAGGAGACAAAGATTACAGATATCTTCCCTTTGATAAGACAAGTGACAAGATGAAAATACCTGTAGATTGGGTACCTTTAACTTAGAAGCTACTGGAACATATAAGAAAAGAGTGAAGACAGGGATGGATTATGGGGGAGATTTATAATAGAAGGGGCATAAAGAAGGGGAGTGTTTGGGTAGAGAAGTTTGAGTCTATGGTTGAACTGTGTGGATGCTCATTTGAACAAGTCATGTCTTTGGGATGAATGCCAATTTTAAATATTCAGTTGCAAGGACAGGCTGTTCCCCACCAAAGGAGCCTAATTATATGGCTTACATATTCTTATAAATCTAAGGTTTAATGAGAACTATGCTCATGGTTGCTTGTTCTTTGCTGCTTAGTATTTAATATTCATTATTTTACCATTTTGATTTACAAATAAACAATTATAATATGTATCAATCATTTTAGTGTTTCCTTCCCCCTTTTTTCTTTTTACTACAATAAAAATTGTTTATTATCTGTTATATAGGTAACATATGTTAATATCTGTTTTATTCCAGGCTATGACTTTAGGAGTTCAAAGTGTGAAATAGGAGATATTAATTTAGTAAAAATAGATAAAAGGCATATGGTCATTCACTAGCAACCAACCTAAGAACTACAATGGAGCTAAGATACACATACTACATAGATATGCACACTGTGTAGGAAACCTACTATCTCTATTTTCTGTGTCAAGAAATTTACAATTTTTCTTACTAAAACATCAGCACCTCAATGCGAAGGTTCATTTTTGTGAATGTCTGTATACAACCGATGGGGTTGGTAGAATATATGAAGGAAATAACTACTCCTTTCATTTTTCTACTTATTGCCTCATGATAATGTGTGTATATGTCAGTGTCATTTTGCATTTTTAACAAGTGTTTGGACGAAGCTGGATTCAAGTGAAGAAATGAACAAATTCAAAAAGTTAAAAAAAATTTTTTTTAATGTTTTATTTATTTCTGAGAGATAGAGAGAGACAGAGTGAGCAGGGGAGGGTCAGATAGAGACACACACACACACAGAATCTGAAGCAGGCTCCAGGCTCTGAGCTAGTTGTCAGCACAGAGCCCGACACGGGGCTTGAACCCACGAACTGTAAGATCATGACCTGAGACGAAGTCGGACGCTTAACCGACTGAGCCACCCAGGCGCCCCTCAAAAAGTTTTTTTTAAATGTTTATTTATTTTTGAGAGAAAGAGATACAGAATGTGAGTGGGGGAGGGACAGAGAGAGAGGGAGACACAGAATCTGAAGCAGGCTCCAGGCTCTGAGCTGTCAGCACAGAGTGACACAGGGCTTGAACTCAAGAACCATGAGATCATGACCTGAGCTGAAATCAGGCACTTAACTCGCTGGGTCACCCAGGCACTCCCCAAAAAGTTATTTTCCCCAAAAGCACATATATGTATGTGAATATATTGTATATATAAAAAATATGAAGTTTTATATATATCATATGAACTCATAAATTAAAAAATTAGTTATTAAATATTGTTTTTAGGTTTTTTAGTTTACTTATTTAATTTTGAGAAGAGGGGGCAGAAAGAGAAAATCCCAAGAAGATGGGGGACTGTCAGCGTGAGCTCAATGCAGGGCTCAAACTCACGAACCTCATGAGATCATTACCTCAGCCAAAATCAAGAGTCAGACACTTAACCAACTGAGCCACTCAGGCATCCTCAGTTGTAAATATATCTTAATTCCAAAGGCTATCATCATATTGTCTCAAGATGCAGTACTCAGTTTTAGTAGTTGTACATTTTATGAGCCCTAAGCGGTAGTACTTAGATATGACTATAAAAATAGTAATTTCATTCATAGATGTGAACTAGATAATTCACTTATTCATCATTGGATTACTCACCCTTAACATATGCATGGAAACATATTAGGTATTTAATCAGGAAAGTCAAGAGTTGGAAATACAAAAAAAAGATATAAAGTCTTATTTTTTGAGAAATTATGACAAATTGAACATTCATTAAACATCACAGACAACTGCAAGGTAATATAAGAAGTAATAAAACATACACACACATGCACAAACACATTAACAAAAATAGCTGTTGAGTAAAGACATTAAATTCTAGAACTTCTCTAAATGCTTTACCTGCATCTAATCCTCTGAGAGACTCTGTTAGTTAAGTGTTATCTCCATTTCAGTTATAAGGAAACTAAGGCACAAAAAGGTGAAGCAACTAGCGCAGTGTTACACAGGTTTGCTGATCCTGGATCTAATCCCGAATTTTTCAGACTTCAAAGACTGCGTAGATCCTCATTGAATTATACTGTCTCCCCAGTGCATTGCAGCCTGTTGGAGTAAAATTGACACATATAAGACGGGAGGAGAATGGAGCACCCTCTAGACAACAATTTAGGATTAAATTTCTCCTTGTTTCTAAGATCAGTAGACTTTTGGGAAAAAGTGTTATTGGAACTACACTTTGAGGAAAGTTATGGATGTGGAGTGGAGTTGATGGTGAAGAAAGATATTCCCAGAGAGGGCTGTGATGTAGATAAAGCACTAAGCAGTGTGAGACATGGAAGTTAAAGGCAGAACCTGGAGTTAATGTCAGTACCCAGAGGGTTAGGTTGAGATTGTAGAGGAGCTTGGGGCGAGTCATGATGGAGAGAGTGGTGTAAGAACTCCTGGAGTGAATGGTTCTGGAATTCAGGGACCTGACGGTGGAGGTTTGGGGGAATGGATCCTGTGTGCACAGGAAATATGTGAGGCGACCAGCCTCTGTGTCAGAAACCAAGAATATGTAATGGAAGACTCTCCTGGGCCTGAATCAGAGAAGAGAGCCATTAATGAAAGTTTCTGAGTTTTCAGAGGAAATCAAGAATTGAATATAAAAAGGAATCATAAAGTGGGGCCGGTGGGGTAGAACTACTGTTTATTCAGCTCTATGAATCTTAACCATTATGCCAAAAGGTACTAAGGCATTATATCAACATTGTTGTATTATTACAACAAACTTTCAACCTATATATTGTTATTGGAAATGAAAGAAATCAACCTCAGGATGTTTAGGGAACTTGCTAATACTCATATGTCTAGTATTTAGTGAGGTCAGGAGAGATGGACACTCATGTTTGTATTACAATGCTTACAATGCCCACATTTTTCCAAATAACATTTATTGAGCATGGAATTTTTACAAGGACTTTCTGAGCACTTGAGGGAATATATGAGTCAGTTTCTGCCTTCAGAGGATATACAAACCTAGTCACACAACTCAACAAAAAGATGCCAGAAGTACAGTTTTGTATTTGTATTCATCTCTGTAGTTCTGTTCAGTTTTATATTTGTATTTGTCTCTTAACAAGTACTTAGTCACAACCTTTGTTATTGAGTAGGAGGCTTTTAACAAATATTTGTTTGATCCAGTCATTCAAATATTCCTATTTAAAATGTTTTCTTTTACACACATGTTCTATGAGATGCAGTTACATCCATTTTGGTAGATGGTTTCCTTTTCTTATTTGCAGCTTCTTCAGTGTAATCTCCTTTGGGGAGGTGATCAGCTTTCTGCTCTGTGAAGCGGTTTCAGAGGTTTCCTACTCCCTGTCTCTTGGCATTTGGTAATAGGATTGATACCTATATCATTTTCATGATATTCATTACACTACCTTTTGGTGATATGTTTTCACTGGAGGTCGTTTATAGTTGTTCATCTACGAAGAGACTGGGAATGCTTTTTAAAATTTATTCTTGAAATACTTAAGTAATTGGATTCTCTTAACATTGTGATAATAAAACTTTGTGAAATGATGAGTGAAGCAATATGTTTGGCTCACAGTTAAAACTTTCCCTTAAAGAATTAGTTCAAATATCTAATCCAGCATCACCATCTTTGTATTAAAATTGTTCACAGAACTGAAAGTAAATAGAATGGTTCTAATGTGTGATAAAATAGAATGCAACTCTGTGCTGAGTTCTATTTTCACAGAGGCATGTCTCATAGAGATATGTTTTTAAATAAAAAGGTTATATGTAAAGAAAACTGTTTACATGTGATACTTTGGTACTAACTTTAAGAGTAAGGAAGGTAGAACCTTCATGTGTCTTTGAGGTATGGTATATGATCTCTAAAACTTGATAAATATTCTTCAAACACTAATTCCTTTTGTGTTCACTTCCATACATTCATTTTGGAAAAAGAATCATTCATTGTCTATTTAGAAATGTGAATACTTGGCATATTAATCTATAATTATTGAATTTTAAAACTATCTCCAGAAGCACCATAATGAAGAAAATGTACTTGAGGACATTGTAAGATGACAGCAATTTCTTACCAAAATTTGTTGGATCTTTTGTCTATTGGGAATTAAATAAAAAGGAAAGCTTCAGTTTTCTCCTATGTACAGTTAACTTTAAAATGAAAATATAAACTTTCTTTATTTTTACTTGGTAAAGTTTGTCACATCTTTCAACTCAGTGTTGTCTTGTGTAGATCATTTAACTTGAATAATTTTATGACTCAAAGAGGATAAGTTTTACACACCCCTTGAACAAGTCTTCAAAATATGTATACCTCTGACTTAGGTGTGTGTACACACACATGCACATATGATATACTCACTCAGAACTGGTTTAATTCAGAAGAAGTGACCAGAGAAAGTTAAGATCGTTTAGCCACAAATCCATTGCCTTCATTTTCTATTGAAAATCCTCTACTTTATATCCTTCCCTAACTATAATTCTCTTTCTTTCCTTTTATCACCAAACTTTTTAAGGGGAGTAAATACTTGCTATGTCCACTTATTTATTCTAATGACACTGTTGTGCCTTAGGCCCCAGATAACCTTTACCTTTCCCAAGCCATATGACACCTTTTTTCCTTGAACTGTCAGGTTTATTTAACACTTTTAACCAACACTTCCCTTCTGAAATTCCTCTCTCTAAATTTCTATGTTAACACTTTCTCAGAGTTTACTATTGCCTCTGGCTTCTCAGTCTTCCTTTAATCTCGACATGATCACTTGTCCTATAAAATGCTGGAGTTCTCAAGGGCTATGCCCTGAATCTTCGGCTATTCTTCATATATTAGTCCTGCCTGGGCTTATTACTACTCATGGATTTAATCACAATTTGTATATCAAAGATCCCTAATAAATATTCCTGTGCCATGACCGCTTTGCTGAGACCCTGAGCCATTTTACACAATTGACTTATTATTAGGTGTCTCCACCTAGCTGTTCCATAACCATTTCAAGGTCACCATGACCAAAACTACCCCCCGTTGTTTTTTATCATATATTCTCCATCATTGCCAACATATCGTATTTTAGGTTGGTGGCAACTAGATGACCTTGGAAAAGTTATTTTTTCATCTCTAAGCTTCAGTTTCCCTACATGTAAAATGAAAATAATGGTAATTTAAATAGGTCTTCATAAGGATTTAAAATCAGTTATTATGAAATCCACAATAATGAGTGCTAACTACACAGAAGGTACAATCAAATGAAGCAAGTAGTAATATTGTCCTCATTTTATAGCAGAAGAACTAGAAGCACAATGAGGTTAAGTAAATTGCCCAAAGTTATCTAGCCAATTTGTGATCAAGGAGTATTTGAATGAAATCTGGGTCCATAGTCTGGCCTCTTAATTGCTGCACTGCCCTGTGTGATATTATATATAAAGTATACAGCACAATCCTTAGCACTTACTAGATGTATCAAAATCACAGAGATGATGGGGAGGGCTTTAAATGTTCTGAAAATCTACATTTAAAAAAGCTCCCTGGTGAATCTAATATTCAACCTGGGTTAAGAACCAACATAGTAGACTCTCAAAAATGTTTGTTCCTTTCATCCAAATGAAAATAATTGAATCAATTTGACCCTGTGAACGCTTTCACAAATACTATAGCCATTAAGCCTGAAGTACCTTTTAGGAGGGCTCTGTTAGAAATCCTTTTTCGAAATGACAATAGAAGAGCCATAATAAAGACACATATATATTTAAAAAGCCCTCAGTATTCACATAACCAGAGGCATTTAATACATGCATTGTGTTTTCATTTGTATTGCATGATTTTATCCTTAGGAACAAGAGCCTTGAAAAATATTAGGCTTGTATATAACCTAGAAAAATCACTTTCTTAAGATCATTAAGCTGCTGGGTAGACATTCCATATGGCCAAAAAATGCTTCATTTTACCTTTCCCATCTACCAAAGCATACACTTTCTGTCCTAGCTGTCAATATTTCCTATAATTATTTCTCATATGATTAGAGTAGGACATCTCATCCTTCAGCAAATATGTCCAGAAAAATGAAATAGACCAAGAACACATAAAAGAGAAAGTGGTAGAGTAAATTATGTTATTTTTTTCATGAGTCCTATTGGGGTGTGTGTGTGTGTGTGTGTGTGTGTGTGTGTGTATGTGTGTGTGTGTGTGTGTGTGTGAGAGAGAGAGAGAGAGAGAGAGAGAGAGAGAGAGAGAGAGATTCACCTCCAATACAGAATTTATAACAGATAGAGCCAGGTTTTTGTTGTTATTTTTTAGTAAGTAGTAGGATATAATGCTCCTAACTCAAGCAGAAAGAAAAGTACCTGTAATGATTTGGAGTGGCTCAAGGAAATGAAGAAATAGGTATATAGATGTAGGATTCAAATAGAACAGGAACTGCAGAAGCTGTGGGATCGGCAGGTCATCAGAAAGTGACAGGAATGAACTACTCCAACCTCTTTTCCCAACTTGGGGTCATCTCGATTGGGTTTCGCTGTCCCAAAAGCGAACTTCATAGGCTTAACTGAGTTCATACACCCATCAGTTGGGCAGAGCACTTATTGGTGGTTACACCAAGACAGCACACAGTAAAATAGAGGGGAGTCTTCCAAAGGAAACTGGGGATGCTGCTAACCAGACAGAAAGAAAATGGATGTGGGATACTCCGAAGCTACACTTATGCCCTCTCTTCTTAATGCTAAAAAATATCATAAATGGGCCTGATGTATGTGATTTTATTTGCCATTTAGTGTCTTCTAATTAAGGTACTTAAGTCTTTACTGAATATTTCCAGCTTTTAATGGCATATTTATTCTACTTATTGTGTCAGAAGTACCTCTAGGTTTTCTTCTTTGTAGATAATTCCATCTCTTTTTTTATTATAAAACATTAAATTTTTTAAATTTTTGATTATTTTCTATTGAAGCATAATTAACATAAAGTGTTATATTAGTTTCCGGTGTACAGTGTAATGATCCAGCAATTCTGTACATTTCCCAGTGCTTACCACAATAAAGGTACCCTTAATCCCCTTCACTTAGTTCACCCTGATTCCATTAGGTTTAAATGTCCCTAAATATCTTAAAACTTTCTGATCACAGTTGGTTTGGTGATCAAGGTCTCAATATCTCTTTTCTTCTTGAATCCATGATTTTTATGCCTTATGAGCTAAAAAGGATTTTTACATTTTTAAAGGGCCAAAGAGGTGGAGGAAATGGTAGGAGTTGGGGAAGGGGTTGGTGGAGAAGAAGAAAAAGAAGGTGCAGCAGCACCTCCAGGAGAGATGTATGTGACCTGCAGAGATATATGTGATCTGCAGCACCCAAATACTTACTACGTGGTCTTTTACAGAAAATGTGCTGATCTCTGCCTTAGCTCCAATAACCTCAAGAATGTGGAGTATACTGAAGTGGTGTGTGTGATTTATCTACGTTGTCCTTGCTTACAGTGGGGTTATAATGTTTGTTGAATAAATGAATCAATCACTGAATATATACTGTGTTTTCAGTAGCAACAAGGACAATTAATTTCGTATCATTTCTTCATCAGTAGACACCATGATTTGAGTGTGTACTATGGTGAAAGCAATACAAGTAAGGAATACTTGGGAGTGGAGTTGTACTATAGGGTTTATATAATCCCAGGCAATAGCATTGTTTTATGGTTTGCATGCTGATTAGAGCTTAGTATGTGACTATAGAAACTTGGATCAAATAGGCATCATGGCAAGTATAAGTTCATATACCATTTTGCAGTATCTGGCAGAAAGCGTATTTTAATTAATGTTCGTTAATAAATAAGGGAATAGTTAACATTGTTATTATAAACATTTATTCAAAGGCTGCTGGTTCTTCATTCTAGTAAAATAATAACTTTGGCAATGAATCTCTTTGTGCCAAGTATTTCCTTTGCCTTGTCTTCATGTAAGAAATAGCTTTCTCATGTATTTTCTTTATTTCAGAAACCTGTGAAAAAGAAAACAAAAATCAATTATAATTGACTAAAAAAATAATTTTTCTGTTGTGTGAGCCACCAAAGCCTATGTGACTTAAAGGAAAAATGTCAAAAGGTGATCAAGAGGTTAAAGAAGACCACTGGTGTTGGCATTTCTCAGGGTGATAATGAGGCATGTGCTGGATTTTTCTTTTTTGGTGCAGTTGTCTGGTGCACACTCCTTTTTGCAGATTGATTTCAAGAGGTGATGTAACACAAACCCCAGTCTCATGGGCAGGCTTTGTTCACAAACTTCTTATTTGAGATAAACTTTAAATACTCATGATCCCCTTTCCCTTCCCAGTGGTACCTTCCACTTTAATCTATAAAGTAAAGAGAGATTGTACCTGGAATGGAATTTAAATAAGTTTTTTTCTATGACCGAAGTATATCCTAAAAGACACTTCAGTCAATTTCAGGAGTTTGAGCCTAAAGGAGTACTTTTTTCAGGGTAAGGTCAAGGCAGGCAGAAAAGAAAAGGAGCAGCACAGCTGTATGATGCTCTGTTGTCCAGATCGAATCTTTGAACATTTTCTTCTCTTCATCAAAAGACATCTTGGAAAGCAATGTATAGAAAAAGAAAATCCACGAGACTTTGGCTAATGTTATGACAAATAAAGATTAGGATCAAAAGTTTAAAAGGACAATCTTGGCTTTAAAGAAAAATATAGAAAATCTTTCATTGCCTCCTGTAACATGTGAGAAGTTTAAATTATTTGGTGTGCTGGTTTGTGGACTTACGGGCACACTTGCATTTTATGAGTTCACCATAACAGAAACATACCTGCTTGATGCAGATCATTTATAAGCAGCTTTAAAAATAAAGTCAGCATTTGGAGTGCCTGGGTGGCTCAGTCAGTTAAGTGTCTAACTTCAGCTCAGGTCATGATCTCACATTTCATGGGTTCGAGCCCCACGTCGGACAGCTAGCTGTGCTGACAGCTAGCTCAGAGCCTGGAGCCTACTTCAGATTCTGTCTCTCTCTCTCTTGCTCAGAAATAAATTAAAAAAAAACATTAAAAAATGTTAAAAAATAAAAAAATAAACAGCAGAAAATACAGCATACTGAAAAAGAAAAATGAAACTGACTCTTCAAAGAAAAGTTAGAACTTCTTTTTAAGTTTGGACAAGATATGATAAACTGAAACCTAAATAAATGTTTGTAATGACAATTTTAGATGATCAATAGTAAAAAATATGACAAAATGAACATTTTTTTCAGGCGTTCAATAAACACCGATTGTTTCTTATTAACCAAGATTAAGCTAAGTGCTGAGGTGAAGACATGAAATAAAAACAATTTTATTCTTTTAGGGAGCTAAAAAAATATTTAAATGGATATGGAACATCTACAGCTCCAGTTTCCATTTACAGTAGCTTTTCTTCCCCTTGCCGTGGGTCTTTCAAAACAAATTACCATTTTATTTCATTGAATTAACCAATCTGGGTGTATTCAATTAATTTTACATTCATTAATTAATGCAATGAATAGATATTTTGTGTGGGAATATCTCCAGGTTGGGAAATAAATGAATGTGAGGAAGACATTGTCCTCTATCGGGGAATGTGCAACTTAGTTAAGTATATATGCACCCAAATAACAAAGTATTTAAGAAATTATTTATTTCTTAGAATAGAATCATATTGCTATTATTACTAACAATATTTAAGACTTATGTAATGCTTGCTATGTGCTTACTGTGTTTTTTTACATTTTTATTTAATCTTTATAACAACACTGTGACATTAATACATAGTTTATTTTCATCTTAGATATGAGAAAACTAAGGCAAAAAGATGTTAGATAACTTCTCCAAAGTCATAATGCAAGTTGGTTCAAGTGGCCCCACATTCTGTCTTATTAACCACTACATTTATAGGAATTTAGTGGAGTGAGAGATTATTTCTTGTGAGATGATAAGAAAAAGCTTTCATGGATGAGTTATCCTTAATATAGACTTGAAAAATACCTAAACTTCATACTTCTAGCTAGGAAAATTAGTTTGTTGCAAACTGTTCTCCCCCTGAGAGCAAAAGTAAAAACTGAATAACATTTTAAAACGGTTTGAGGGGCACCTGGGTGGCTCAGTTGGTTAAGCGTCCGACTTCAGCTCAGGTCATGATCTCGCCATTCCCTGCATCAGGCTCTGTGCTGAGAGTTCAGAGCCGGGAGCCTGTTTCAGATTCTGTGCCTCCATTCTCTTTCTGCCCCTTCCCCAGTCACACTCTGTCTGTGTCTCTCAAAAGTAAACATTAAAAAAATTGAAAAATAAAACTACAACTGTTTGAGCACACCAGAAAGCAATCAAGGGAACCAAAACTTTGAGACCTTCAATTTCAGGAAGACTGGAGAGAAGGAAAACTAGTTAAGTGTGTTATTCTTGGCACCCTTTAAGTCATTAGTTCATGCATATGCTACGTGGTTGGAAAGGCTCAGAAGCTAAAAGCAGATGTGAAAAGAGAGAATTACTGTGATATTTGGAGAAAAAATGGAGTTAAAAGTCAAGCAAGGGGAAGTTTACATTAAGACTCTAGGTGTTGATTAAGTCTCCTGAAAGAGTATATACTAAGAATAATATTAAATTAGAAGACCAAGACTAAAAGCAGTTACAGATAGTTCAACCCTTAATTACATTAAGGTGATCAGCTTCTACACTTTACTGGCTACCAAAAGGTGCAAGAAAGAGGTCTAGTGATTCCGAAAGATAAGTCAGTAAGTAATATCCAAAAGGACTGAGAACAAGAGAATAAGAGATATCTAATATACAAAGAGTCTGTATTTGTAACACACAGTCTCTTAGGACTGAAAGAAAGACCTGAGAAACACCAAAAATAATCCAAAAAAGATGAAAGATATTAAGCCACAGATTCAGGAAACAGTATGGAAACTAAACAAGATGAGAACAAAGAAGACTGATGCACACTGTGTTAAAATTAATGAAAAATAATGGCAAAGAAAAAAAGTCTTAGAAACAGCCAGAGGGAAAAATACAACTTAATTTGAAGGGAACAATTGTACAATTCTTTTTTCTTAAGTAAAACAATGGAAGCCAGAAGAATATGACATACAAACTTTAAGTGCTGGAAAAAAATTGCTTTCCCAGAATTCTCTTAGTGGAAATAGCCATCTGAAATTGACAAAAGAGGGCACCTGGGTGGCTCAGTTGGTTGAGCTTCTGACTTTAGCTCAGGCTATGATCTCACAACTTGTGAGTTTGAGCACTGCATCAGGCTCTGTGTTGACAGCTCAGAGCCTGGAGCCTGTTTCAGATTCTGTGTCCCTCTCTCTCTCTGCTGCTTCCCCTACTCATTCTCTTTCTTTCTCTCTGTCTCTGTCTCTGTCTCTCTCTTTCTTTCAAGAATGAAATTGACAAAAGAGATTTGTCTACAAACAAAAACTAAAGACTTGATACCAGCATAACCTCACTAGGAGAAAAGCTACAAGATTTTCTTCAGTATAAGGAATATCATCTCATAGGGTGACATGGAATTGGAGAGAGGAAAAACAATGTAAGTGGTGAGAATGTGAATACATTCAAGTAAATAGTGACTGTAAACATCATTAATAATAATGTACTATGGTACCTATCCTAAGTACATGGCAGGAATAACACAAAAGTGAGATGGGATAATTAAAGTGTTTTATATTTTTGCATTGTCTAGAATTGCAAATATATAGAAGACTTAGGAAGCGAAGGAATCCATGGAAGAACCATAAATCTATAGAATTTATTAAAACTTAATAAATGTTTAACTTAAAAGAGAAGAAAAGTGTAATTAAAAAAATTCTTGATGAACCCAAAAAAGGACAAGAAAGGAGAGAAAAGGAAAGTTAGGACATGTGGTATAGGTAGAATAAAATATTAAGATGGCAGATTTAACCCAAAATGTAGCAATAATTAATTAAATTATGATAAGGTTATTAAATTATCTGTCAGTGATTGTCAGAATGGACAATTAATGCCAACTATATATTCTGTTTATAAGAGATGAAAACTTAAATATAAAGACATAAGAAGTTGGAAAGTAAAGTAAATGAAAAAAAATGTGACATCGAAACGAAGTTAAAAAAACTTAATGTAAACTTTGCCAATATCAAACATAAGAGACAGACTTTAAGAAGCATTCTTCGAGGTAAAGAGAGACATTTCATAATGATTAAAAAGGTCAGTTTACCAGGATTGTATGAAAATGTTAAATTTGTTTGCACATAGTTACATACCTTGTAAAACAAAAACTGAAAGAATTAATAGATAAGTAAATCCACCATTAGAGTGAAAAAATTTTTAACACAGACTATCCAGAGAGTTATAGAGAAAGCAGACAAAAACAATAAATAGAATACTTGAAAAGAAAGATTACGAAACTTTGCCATCACCTACAATATAGAGTACTGTGTACATGTGTGCAATATACATAAATGCGCATAGAATAGTTTACAAAATTTTCATATGCTTGACTACATTTACATAAAGTGATTTCAGTATATTTCAAATAGTTAAAATAATATAGTGTGTTTTCTGACTATAATAGATTTAAATATGAAATCTGTAACTAAAAATAATTAGAAAATTCCTTAAAACTTGAAAATTAAGTAACCTATAAGTAAAGGAAGAATTGTCAATAACAGAAAATATTCTGGGTTAAGGTATAATGAAAAGAGAATATATAATATTTGTGGTATGGAGCTAAAGCTATCTTTAGGGAAAAGTTTTTAGACTTCAAAGTATTTATTTGAAGGCTTGAAAACTAATGCTCTATATGGTTCTGTCTGAGGAAGTTAGCAAAACATCAATTTAAATTCTGTGTCCCTTTCTTGCTCTGCTCCTCCTTCACTCATGTGCTCTCTCTCTGAGCTGACAGCCAGCTCAGAGCCTGGAGCCTGTTTCAGATTCTGTATCTCCCTCTCTCTCTGACCCTCCCCTGCTCATGCTGCCTCTCTCTCTCTCTCTCTTTCTCTCTCTCAGAAATAAATAAAACATTAAAAAATTTTAAAAAATAAATAAAACATTAAAAAGAAAATGAATAGGGAAAAATGTAAAGGTGACTCTTGTTAATGAGTATATGTAGGAGTTCCTTGGTTGTTCTTGCAATAGTTTGATGTTTGAAATTTTATCACATGATAGGTTAAAATATCAGTCATTATACTGCTCTCCAGTAACAAAATGAAAGAACAAAATCTCAAGATCATCTCAACATATAGAAAAAGTTATTGATAAAATTAAAATTTCATTCATGATAAAAGCTGTTATAAACTAGGAATAGATGGGATTTTTTTTTAATTTGGTGAAGGTAATGGTGAAATAGAGTAAAATATAGAACTATATTTCTGTATATAAAATATAGGAAAAATACCCCTGAAATGCCCATTGCCACTTCTAAGGAACAACACAAAAGTTTCTAGCTAATAAAGTAAATCAAGAAAGAGAAATAAAAGCTAAGGATTGGAAAGAAAAAAAATTTCATTGCTCATATATGACATGATTATGTTCACTGAAGAAAGCAAACACAAATCTATGGACACACTATTTAAATTAATAAGTGAGTTGGCAAATATTAAAAATAGGGAGTCAATATACAAAATCCATTGTATTTCTAGATAACAGCAAAATAATTAGAAAAAAGATGTTTTAAAATTATAGTATTTAATGAGTATGAAAATATTTTAAATTTCTATGAATAAATCTTAAAATGGTATGGAAGATAAAAAAACTATAAAATATTACATAATGAAATTAAAGAACTGGTAGGTGGAAGATTATACCATGTTCATAGATTAGATGATTCAATGTTTTAAGGTATTGATTTTCTCCATATGGACGTACAGATTAAAATTTTCCAATTGTGTAAAGTATGTAATTTCCAATTAGAAATTACGTGGAAAAGTTAAAGGACCAAAAAATAGTATCTTAATACATAATAAAGGGAGAAGATTTATATGTGCACATTTTAAGATTATTATAAAACCACTCAAATTATACCAGTACATTAATGGTATAAGGATTGAAATATAGGTTAGCAGATAACAGTTCAGGAACAAAACCATATATTCCTGGTTACTTGATTTATTATAATATGACCTCAAAAAATAGGGTGTTTTCAATAAATGTTGCTGTATCAATTGATTGTGCACATGGAAAAATTAAAACTGACTGGTACTGCACAATTATAAATAAATTCCTAGTAGAATATACATATAAATTCAAAAGATAAAAATTCAAGTATCTACATAGAATGCTGCTGCTCAATGAGATAACCATTAATTGTATGTGGCTCCTTAATTTTAACTAAAGTTAAAATTAAAAATTCAGTTCCTCAGTTGCACTAGCCACATTTCAAGTGCTCAGCTAGTTACATGTGGCTAGCAATCTGTGTATTGAACAGCAAAGTTATAGAATATGTCCATCTCTGAACAAAGTCTTATTGGACAGTGTTCATATAGGATTATATGAGACTATCTTTATGACCTAGGGCTAGGAAAATAACAAATGGACCATAAAGGAAAAATTGACTTAATGTGGAAAGAACTCTTAAAATGGAGAATAGAAGGAAAAAAAATAGACAAAACTATGAACAGTTTACACAAAATGATAAATAAATGACGGTTTAATATATGGAAAAAAAGTGTTATATAATATTAAGAGGAAAAATATAAAACACACTGATGTATCAGTTTTTACTTACCAAATTGCTGACCAAAAGATTGACTACAGACTCTGTTTGAGAATGGGTAGAGGAAGAGGACACTCCCATACATTAGTAGCAGGAGTGCAAAATGGCAGAACCACAATGAAGAGGAATTTGGTATTATTATTAAAAAAATATATATTCATTTACTTTTTGATTCAGCAATCTAATTTCTGGGAATTCAGTCTGAAGATACAACTTCAAGAATACAAGTAAACATACACACAAGATTATTCATTGTGACATTAGCAAAAATTGGAAACTAAATGTCATGTAGAAAGTTAAATATGCTCTGTCACATTAACATTGTAGTATTATGTAACTGCCCCCACAAATAATAAAAATAATGATAAAGATCTCTTTAAGGTGACATGGAGTGATTTCTGGGGTATATAATTATATGGAAAAAAACAAGGTGCAAATGAATGTGTATAATATGCTATCTTTCCTTTAAGAAATAAGGAGAATTTGGGGCGCTTGGGTGGCTTAGTCGGTTAAGCGTCCGACTTTCGCTTGGGTCATGATCTCGCGGTTCGTGGGTTCGAGCCCCGCGTCGGGCTCTGTGCTGACTGCCAGCTCAGAGCCTGGAGCCTGTTTCAGTCTGTGACTCCCTCTCTCTCTGACCCTCCCCTGCTCACGTTGTCTCTCTCTCTCTCTCCTAGAAATAAATAAGACATTAAAAAAAATTAAAATAAAAAAGAAAGAAGGAGAATTTATAGTTATAATTTGTGTATACTTATATGCTTAAATATAAGTAAGCATATCTAAATATTTTATAAGTACTTAGTATATCAAATATACGTTTCAAGTTGTGATTTGGTTAAAAATTAAAAATGGCCAATAATGGCTCAGTCATTTAAGCACTTGACTGTTGATTTTGGCTCAGGTCACGATCTCATCATTTGTGAGATTGAGCCCTGTATTGAGCTCTGCATTGACAGAATGGAGCCTACTTGGGATTCTCTCTCTTTCCTGCTCTCTGCCCCTCCCCAACTTGTGCACACACTCTCTGTCTCAAAAATAAATAAACATTAAAAAAAAATGCCCAATCAAAAGTATGGAATAGTATTTTATAAATACATATGTATTTCTTAGAATTATTCTAAATTGGTCTGTATTGTTAAGCTCTGGACAATTTTTACATCTTATGGGCTTTTGAAAAATACATTTTTTTCCCCTATAAATTGGTAAACTTGATACTGAGCATTAGATGCAATGCAGGAGTTGGAATGGAGAATTTCCAAGACCACATTTATCTTGTAGATCTTAAGAATCACATAGAATGGCAACATGTAATAATAAACCTTCCAATAATACAAATTTGGATATACATTAGTATAATCATAGATTAACTCCTGTTCTTGGTAGTAGGCTCACCTGCATTATTTTACCACCTTCATGATAACATGACTGCATTTATGTAATTAATTTTTTCTCCTTATAACGTAATGGTAAAATTTTATTGTATATATTTATCAAAGTAATTTATTGACTAGCATTAGGCCTATAACTAACTGCATCTTTTATAGCTAAAATATTTCTTAGATTAAATAAGCTATGCTTATCTGTACTATGAATTCCACATCCATTATTTTCTGAATAAGCAAATCATTAGTGAAAATACATGGGTGTTTCTCATCCGAATGATAGTTGGTAAAGACATGGATTGAACATGGTATCTGTGTATGTCTGATTACATCTCATATTAACAGAAAATTAAGCCTACTTAAAGAAAAATGTCTTTATTTTGCCTCTTTAAGGGCAGAGCCTGAGATGGGAGTTATTAAGCAAGGGATTGCTGAAGGAGTGGATTTCACAGATTTATTGAAGGGAGTGAAAATAGGGAGGGAAAGAAGCTAAAGAAGAATATGGCTCCAGAAGAGTCTAGACTCAAGTCTGATCATATGGAAATTCTAGAGGGTATATCTCATTAGCATTTGGTCCACCGGGGGCCAAGGGGCTAGGCTTTTAAATCTCTGGTAGTCAACTGCGTGTTGTATGTAAGCCATGAACCATGGGAATCTACTCCAAAAGCCAAGAGTACACTTTACACACTCTATCTTAGCCAATTTGACAATAAATTATATTGAAATAAATAAATAAATCTCTGCTAATCATTGGCAATGGATTGGGGTAAATCCTAGGCATCTCCAAGCAAGGCAGCTAATATTAACTAAGAACAGGAGGTACAAATGTGAGCCTCAGTCATTAGTGCTTGCAGCAGTTAGGGGACAGACTTATTAGGCCACTAAAGGGAATCTTGGTGAACACTAACACCATTAGCTGTAGGAAAAAGTGGGGAGCTTTTAAATCATCAGTTCTCTTGCCTATATTGTGCTCTATAGTTAGAGCTCAGCTTATCTCTCCTGTCATGCCAATTACATTTCTGAACTTTGCCCTTGATCAAGACTTGTCTGAAATCACCTAGACTTCTTTTTCTGCATCATGCTCATTGAGCACAGAATAGAAGCTGTTCCACCTACAAATAAGCAATATCACAGCAATTATATTTTAAAGGTAGAGATCCTTTTTTAGATAATGTAAAGATAACATTGGAAGATAAAAATTAAGAGTTTCAAATCCACTTGGATTGTTCTTCCACTAATAGAAAACTTGTTATCTCTTTTTACTTTTACTTTGGAATTCTGGGATGTGTGTGATTGACAAATGGCATATTCACATAAAGGGAAAGCTGATTATTAATCTGTTAATAAGAGGTTAAAATTGTTTGTATACATCTTTCAGTGTTATCCATTCTGGATGAGGACTATAGGTTGAAATTAAGTTACAGTGTATGGAGAATATGGCTGCTCATTTCCTGATATCAGTTCTTCCCTTTTTCATTTCTTCTTTAAAAAAATGTTTATTTATTTTTTGAGAGAACACAAATGGGATAAAGGCAGAGAAAGAGGGATACAGAGGAATCCTCAGCAGACTCTGTCCTGACAGCAGTGAGCCTGATGTGGGACTTTACTTCATGAACCGTGAAATCATGACCTGAGCCAAAGTCTGATGCTCAACCAACCAACCCAAGTGCCCCAAATTCTTCCCTTTCTCTATTTTCCATTTTTTTTTTTTAAGAGAGAGATAGAAAGCAGGGGAGTGACAGAGGGAGTGAGAAATTCATAAACAGCGTCTATGCCCAGTGGGGAGCCCGGCAGAGGGCTCAACCTCAAGACTGTTAGATCATGACTGAGCTCAAAATCAAGAGTTGGATGCTTAACCAACAGACTTCCAGGCACCCCTGCCCTTTATTTAAAAAAATTTTTTTAAAATGTTTTTTATTTTATTTCTAGGAGAGAGAGAGAGACAGCATGAACAGAGGAGGGTCAGAGAGAGAGGGAGTCACAGACTGAAACAGGCTCCAGGCTCTGAGCTGTCAGCACAGAGCCCGACGCAGGGCTCGAACCCACGAACCGCGAGATCATGACCTAAGCGAAAGTCAGGACGCTTAACCAACTAAGCCACCCAGGCGCCCCGCCCTTTATCTGTTTTAATGGAGCACCTGAAGTTTAGCTGGGTGGGTGGCCACACAGAATAAAGACTATGTTTTCAAGTCTATCTTGGAGTTATGTGTGGCCACATGACTAAATTTGGTCAAAGGGATTTGGGTGGATATATTCAGCCTCTGAATCATGCCATCGGATGAAGATGCATGCCTTTCCCCCTTCCTCCTTCTTTGCCCCCTCCTGCCAGTTGAATGTAGATATCATGGTGCCTACTCTTGGATTACATGGATGAAAACAAGATCTTAGAGACGGCAGAGCAACAAGATAGATGTCTGGTTTCTGACACTGTTGAGCTTTCATACCAGCACTGAGATGCTTCAAACCACCTTTTTTTTTTTTTTTTTTTTAATATGAGAGAAAGGTAAAGTTCTGGCATGTTTAAATAGCTTTTGCTTTGGGTTTCTAGTCCAGCAGACTGGATAAATACTCCAATTCAGTGGTCCAGCAAACGTTTTTCATGATACTATCATGTACTCAGACATACTTAAAGCAATGGCAACAAGTAGAGATGGATCTCTTCTTTATATTGCAAATGAATAATTTGAATAATTTCAAGCAACATTTTGTTTTTGTTGGTTTTATTGAAATGATCATTTATCATTATTGATCTGCAGATAAAGCTATGATCAACAAAAATATTATTTTACCAACAGAGACTTAATCAGCTAACTTGAATGAGAACCTACTATTAAAATAGTGTGGTAGGGGCATAGATTAGTTCATGTTATGAAAAGCTCTGAGAGTACCACATACATTAAAAAAAAAGCACAAGGTATCATAATGCATTTACTTTGTGACAAAGATTGTAATATTGAAGATGACTATGGCAAATAAGCAGAACAAACTCATCTAGAAACAAAGTAAAAGCATGTATCTTAAAGGAAATAGAAGTGAATGATAAACTCTTCTATAAATTATCTCTATGTATCTTAGAGTCACACATTGTTAGGAGCATTATGGTCTAAACTTTATAAAATGAGATATTTGAATACAGAAGATCTTATTAAACATCAATTTAGGATAGCAACGATACCTTTGAAACAGGGATGTTTATGTTTATTGCCCCCAAACCTAGGATATGTTGTACCTATCTAGAGAGGGGGAAAATATCTTTCCCAGTAGAAGTTACACTTTTTCCAAAGTACAGTATTTCAAGAGATGCTGTCAAGATTAGAGGTTACATTGTTAATAAGTTGAATTTCAAATATTTCTTCTTACATAACACAATTTTAACTTCAATATACCTCGTTCCAGTGAAGAAAACAAAGTTCTCTGAAGAACTAAGTCATCATAATAAAACATAGAGATTAGTAGGAGGCAGAGGTAGTTTGAAAACTGAGCTGAATTATTGACTTAAGACTTTTTTTAATGGATGTAATGTGCAAAAGACTTTGGTTGTGTCAGTAATTCACCCATAGAAATATGATAGAAGAAAGAAAGCAATAAGGGTAGTAATTTTTCTACATTAGAATGTAAGCTAAAACAAAATTATTAAGCTTAAAAGGAAGTGAAACTGCAGTAATGCTCATACTATGTGCTTATTTTATAAAAAGTGTTACTTTAGTATTAGTCTTAAATATTGGCATTGGCTCTAAACATTTACGAACAATTTTTTTTTTCATATTTCTGTGGACTAAGTTTTTGGTTGAAGCTTATAAATATATTGAACTACAGCTATATGACAGGTGCTGAGAAAATTGTAAGAAATAGAAGGATGAGTAAGACAAGATGCTTCCTTCAAATCTTTAGAAGTGTAAAAACAAATACACATTCTGAGAGTGTAGATTCATGCAGGCATTCTAAAGAGCAATCTGTTAGGAGTAGCTAAATTGGAAATATAAATAAATGTGACCCAGCAGTGTCCCTCCTAGATACATGTTTCAGGGAAATTCTCACAAGTGTCCATTAAAAAAATTCACTAAAGTATTCATTACAATATTGTTTGTAGTAACAGGGAGTTGGGGGTAATCTAGGTAACTGCTGCTAATAATAGTGCTCACTGTAAAATGCTCTTCAGCAAGTGGAGGCAGAGGAACAGATGGAAGTACACTGACATGATAGACCATAAAAACAGCTTGGGTTGACAGAGTAAAAATCAAGTCAGCTGAGTATAATAGCATTAATGTCAGTTAAAAACAGATGCATGTAAAATAATATTGTATGTTTAACAAGTACCTAAAGATGAAAGATTATACTTTAAACACTTTAGAGTGAATGACCATTAAGAAAGAAGAAAATTAAAATGCAGAATGAGAATGAAAGGAGATAAATAAACAAATAAACAAATGAAGGAAAAATAAGAACTCAAAAGAGGGTCTTTTGTTTTGGAAATTGATGGTATTGGATCATTGCTGTGGGCTGGGTGTTTGTGGCCCTTGCCCCCCTGCCCCCAAATTTATATGTTGAACCCCTAATACCAATTGTGATGGTATTTGGAGGTGAGGACTTTGGGAAGAAATTTGATTTTCAGGGTGGAACCTTATGAATGGGATTAGTGCCCTTATAAATAAGACGAGACATCAGAGAGATGATCCCTCTCCTCACTACATGAGGGGAAGCCATAGCCAGGATGAGGACCCTCATCAAAGAATCCAACCATACTGACACCCTGCTCAGGCTTCCAGCACTCAGAATCATGAGAAATAAATACTGTTTGTTATTTGAGTCAAACAGCTCAACAGCTACCAAAGAGCTAAAAATACTATTATGAAAAGTCAAATATTCTAGCTGAGTTTGGAAAAAAAAAAAAAAAAGGAAAACAGGCAAGTTCTTAGGAGAGAAATGGCCACCAGTGTGATGAGTATAAATTGATGCTAAGCCTGCTTTGTGGAGCATTTTGAAGCTAAAAACTGTAAAGGAGGCAAGATCTTGGACCCACCTAGGTATAGTGTAGGGACTCTTGAAACTAGAACTCTTGAAATCCAAAAAAACTTTGGTGAAAATGAGGGCTACAAAAATCCATTCACTTGCAAATAGAAAATTTGTAGCCATACCCTCTACTTAAGAAGATATGGCATTTGAATTTACACTGCCTGGGTGATGCAAGAAATTTCAAGTAGAAAAATAATTTTAAAGGGTTCTTAGGCCTGTTATGCCCAGAACGCCTGGCGGGAAGAAGCACATACCCTCTTTGACAGGTTATACTTCAATTTACACTCATCTGTATACTTACAAATTAAGGTCACTTATATAAACCCAAATTGAAACTACATGAGGAAACAAGATAAAAAGAGTGTAAGAAAAACATGTAAAAGAGAACTAAACCTCCAAAGTTCAGATTTTTGAATAATTAACGCATACAGAGTCATTATATTAAGAATTATTCAAGAGACAAAATATGGACCAAAATATATGAGTAAAGGTTTAAAGAACAAAAAAATGATTAGGCAGTACCTGTGTATCAAACGGAACTCCTGGAAATAAAAAAGTATATATAATGATTGAAACTGAACATGAAACCAGTGGTGTAGACAGCAATTAGAAATTGCCAAAGAACAGATTAGTTAAATGGTAGATTGACCAGAAAAAATCAAATAAAGTAGAGAAATAAAGAAGGTGGAAAATGTGAGAGAGATGTAAGAGGCATGGAGATAAGAGTAGTTATTCGGGGGCGCCTGGGTGGCTCAGTCCGTTAAGCGTCCGACTTCTGCTCAGTTCATGATCCCATGTTTCGTGGGTTCGAGCCCCACGTCGGGCTCTGTGCTGACAGCTAGCTCAGATCCTGGAGCCTGTTTCAGTTTCTGTGTCTCCCTCTTTCTCTGACTCTCCCCTGTTCATGCTGTCTCTCTCTCTCTCTCAGAAATAAAAAAAAAAAAAAGAGTAGTTATGCAAAGATAAATCTATTTGAATTTCCAAAAGAGTAGAGAGAATGGAGGCAAGAGAGTCAGTGAAGACCTAGGAGCTGATTCCAGATAGAATGATCAGATTCAAGAAGCAAAAATGAAACCCAAGAAGATAAAGGAAGATAAAAGGAAGATCAAAGGTTCACATTTAGATACATTAGAATGAAACCAATGAAATCTTAGAATTAGCCATAGAGGGGAAAAAGAGAAATAATCTAACAAGGAAGAACAATTATACTAGAAGCTGCTTTTCATATAGTTATCAAAAGTCATAAGAAAGGGAAATAATACTTGAGAGGTAATTACTGTCAATGTAAAATTCTGCATCTTGCAAAATTTTCATTTTAGAATGTGGTTGAGATGAAGACATTTTCAGACAAGAATTTGCCAAATACTGATTAAAGGAAATTCTCAAGGCAGTAGTTAAAGAAGAAAAGGAAAATGATCCAGGGAAAATGATGTAGGATATAAGAAAGAATGGTGAATAAATGTAAAAAATGAGTAGGTTATTCTAAACAAATAACCATTGTGTAAATGATAATAGTAATCTCTACTTTTTGGACTAAAAATGATAATGGCTAACAATGACAGATAAGATGGAATTGGAATTACTATAGTGTAAGTTTCTGAAATATCTGTCATTCAGAAGTGTAGAAATGTTAACTTTAAAAGAAATAATAACTCTAGATTTTGAGTATAATATACATATTAAATTTTCCTGTTTGAGAGGAACTTGATATATAAAAAATATACAAAAAGCTTTACCACTATGTATATCATAGTGTGTTTCTTAAAAAAGAAGAACATTGTTTTGGGGTGCCTGGGTGGCTTAGTCGGTTAAGCATCCTACTTTCGCTTAGGTCATGATCTCGCGGTTCGTGGGTTCGAGCCCCGCGTCGGGCTCTGTGCTGACTGCCAGCTCAGAGCCTGGAGCCTGTTTCAGCCTGTGACTCCCTCTCTCTCTGACCCTCCCCTGCTCACGCTGTCTCTCTCTCGCTCCTAAAAATAAATAAAACATTAAAAAAATTTATGAAAAAAATAAAAATAAAAAAAGAACATTGTTTTATATAACTATGGTACAGGTACAAAATCTAGAAATTAACCATGATACAATATTACTATCTAATCTGTAGCTTGTCAACTATTGCAAATTGTTCTACTGGTGCTTTTTTTTTACTCTTTCAATTTGTTTTTAAAGTTATTTCTTTATTGAGAGAGAGAGAGCGAGAGAGAGAGCGAGAGAGAGAATATGAGTGGGGTAGGGGCAGAGAGAGAGGGAGAAAGAATTCCAAGCAGGCTCCAGGCTGACATAGCATAGAGCCTGACGCAGGGCTCAAACTCAGAAACTGTTGATCATGACCTTAGCTGAAATCAAGAGTTGGATACCTAACTGACTAAGCCACCCAGGCATTCCTCTACTAGTGCTTCTTATAGCAAAAGAAAAAAAAACATTTTCTGATTCAGAATCCATTTCATGTCTTTGTCATGTTTCTTTAATTTTCCTTAATCTGGAATAGTACTTGATCTTTCTTTGTCTTTCATAACCTTTATTTTCAAAGAGAACAGGTCAAGTTTTTGGTAGAATGTTGTTCAATTTGGGATTGCCTGATATTTTCTAGTGATTGGATTAATTAATGATTAGGTCATTTAGTCTTCACAATTCTGTGAGGAATAATTTTTTTTCTTTATTGGCGAAGGAGTAGAATCACAGAGAAGTTAAGTCACACACTTAGTAAATCGTGGATTTTGGATTCAAATCCACATGAATGTCACCAGATACTCCTAACTGGAGTATATGGAGTAGGCCTTCAAATATTTGCTGAATGAACAATTCTTTATCTCATAAGTGCAGAGCTGCTGGGATGCTTACTGTAGCTGCCATGATGATATGTCTTCCGAAGTAATTCTGGAAATACCCATAGCCCATTTTCTTAGTATTTCAATTACAAGCCTGTCTGTCCGGTAACCTCCCCAGAACCTCACTATCTTTATTACCCTTTGTCTGATGATTGTACCCCAGTCCAGTTTGTCAGGTGCCATTGCATCTGTTAGTTGAAAGTTCCCTTATGGAGTGGCTTTGAGGTATGCTTTGGAGCAACTTTGTATGTCTCATATGCCCATCTCTTTTGTTGCTTGCCTTGTAATACTGTGTTAAATCCTATTTATATCTATGTCCTCTTTTGGTGCTACAGAAAGGTGCATAATTTTTTCCCCCAACCTTCTCTGCTCTTGGGCTAGATCATTTCACATGCCATCTGTACATTTTTCCTTACAGAAAGTTGTTCAGGTTCTCTGTCTAATCTTGTCTCCTTGTCCCATTACTGTGTGTTCATTCTTCGCGGGACTGTTCCTTCATCTGGTTGTGCAGAGAACAACCAAGTATGGCGACTGTATGAAGGACTCCTATCTCTTCGCAATTTAATTCATCAAGACTTTCTTGCACTTACTGTTCTTTGCAATCCCCATAAAAAAGAAGGCTTTTATTTTGTTTATATTTTCATTGTTACCCCAACAGTGAAGATGTTTCATCTCCAATACACTCTACCCTGATGATTAAGTGTCTTTCTTGCCTTAATGGAAACAGAGATGAAGCATGATCTGTTTAACAGTTATAGCATGTTAATTTTTGTTTTTTAATATGTTAAAATTCATATTTTGATTATATCTTCTCCCTGTAGTTTTTCAAAAGTTTTTTTAAGTTTAATATAATGAAAAGTAGAGAAAATGTTTGTGTTACACCTAAGTCAATAAGATATTATCATACTGACCATAAGATAAAATGTTTATATTTAAATTTTTAAATATCTTACCCATTTATGTGGAATTTTTGTCATCATTTGTTGTAATTATTTATATAGATAGATACAGATATAGCTATGTTCTCCCAGTTCTGTTGCAAAAATTTGTTAATGAGATTTTCCAATAAAATTGCCAAATCAGTTTAATTTCATTTCCTAATTTTGAAATAAGTCTTTGAAAAAGAGGAAATGGTAGGTATATAATCTATATTTAGAAAATGAAATTAGCAGATATTGACATTATATGGAGTATTATTAAAACAGAGGTTTCTGGATCTAACAATTAGAGAATTATAATCTTATTAAATATGAGAATATAGAAATAAAAGTAGATTTCAAAAGTGAAATAAGTTATTTTTTAAAAATACTTATTTATTTTTGGGAGAGTGCAAGTGGGGAGAGACACAGAGAGGGGGACAGAGGGTCCAAAGCGGGCTCTGCACTGATAGGCTTGACAGCAGCGACCCCAGTGTGGGGCTCGAACTCACGAACCATATCATGACCTGAGCCGAAGTTTGACACTCAACTGACTGAGCCACTCAGGTGCCCCAGAAATAAGTTATTCTTAAGAAAGTTAAGGTGATACGGGAAGAGATAGGAAATCTGAACAGACCCATAACTAGTGAGGAAATCGAATCAGTGATCAAAAATCTCCCAACAAATAAGAGTCCAGGACCTGATGGCTTCCCTGGGGAATTCTACCAGACGTTTAAAACAGAACTAATACCAATTCTTCCCAAGCTATTCCAAAAAATAGAAATTGAAGGAAAACTCCCGGACTCATTTTTTGAAGCCAACATCACTCTGATTCCCAAGCCAGACAGAGATCCAGCTCAAAAAGAGAACTACAGGCCAATATCCTTGATGAATATGGATGCAAAAATCCTCAACAAGATCCTTGCAAATCCAATCCAACAGCACATAAAAAGAATTATCCACCAAGATCAAGTGGGATTCATTCCTGGGTTACAGGGCTGGTTCAACATTCGCAAATCAATCAATGTGATACACCATGTTAACAAAAGAAAAGATAAAAACCATATGATCCTGTCGATAGATGCAGAAAAAGCATTTGACGAAATACAGAATCCCTTCTTAATAAAGACTCTAGAGAAAGTTGGGATAGAAAGAACCTACTTAAACATCACAAAAGCCATCTATGAGAAGCTCTCAGCTAACGTCATCCTCAACAGGAAAAAACTGAGAGCTTTCCCCCTGAGATCAGGAACACGGCAGTGATGTTGTGTTCCCCACTGCTGTTTAACATAGTGCTGGAAGTCCTAGCATCAGCCATCAGACACCAAAAGGAAATCAAAGGCATCAGAATTGGCAAAGAGGAAGTCAAACTTTCACTCTTCGCAGAGGACATGATACTCTACATAGAAAACCCGACAGACTCCACCAGAAGCCTACTAGAACTGATCCAAGAATTCAGCAAAGTTGCAGGGTACAAAATCAACGTACAGAAATCGGTTACATTTTTATACATCAACAATGAAGCAACAGAAAGAGAAATCAAGAAACTGATCCCATTCACAATAGCACAAAAAACCATAAAATACCTAGGAATAAACCTAACCAAGGAAACAAGAGATCCGTATGATGAAAACTATAGAAAACTTATGAAGGAAATTGAAGAAGACACAAAGAAATGGAAAAACATTCCATGCTCATGGATAGGAAGAATAAATATTGGTAAAATGTCATTACTAACCAAAGCAATCTACACATTCAATGCAATTCCAATCAAAATTGCACCAGCATACTTCTCAAAACTAGAACAATCTATCCAAAAATTTGTACGGAACCACAAAAGACCCCGAATAGCCAAAGTCATCCTGAAAAATAAAACCAAAACGGGAGGGATCACCATCCCAGACTTTAGCCTCTACTACAAAGCTGTCATCATCAAGACAGTATGGTATTGGCACAAAAACAGACACATAGACCAATGGAATAGAATTGAGAACTCAGAGCTGGACCCAAAGGTATACAGCCAACTAATCTTTGACAAAGCAGGAAAGACTATCCAATGGAAAAAAGGCAGCCTCTTTAACAGATGGTGTTGGGAGAACTGGACAGCAACATGGAGAAGAATGAAATTAGATCATTTTCTCTCACCATACACAAAAATAAACTCAAAATGGCTTAAGGACCTGAATGTGAGACAGGAAACCATCAAAACCCTAGAGGAGAAAGCAGGAAACAACCTCCTTGACCTCCACCGCAGCAACTTCTTACTTGACACATCCCCCAAAGCAAGGAATCAAGAGCAAAAATAAATGATTGGGACCTCATCAAGATTAAAACCTTGTGCACGGCAAAGGAAACAACCCAGAAAACTAATAGGCAACCAAGGGAATGGGAAAAGATAGTGGCAAATGACATATCAGATAAAGGGTTAACATCCAAAATCTATAAGGAACTCACCAAACTCCACACCTGGAAAACAAACCACCCATTAAGGAAATGGGCAGAAGATATGAACAGACACTTCTCCAGAGGACATCCAGATGGCCAACAGACACATGAAACGATGCTCAGCATCCCTCCTCATCAGGGAAATATAGATCAAAACCACACTGAGATACCACCTTATGCCGGTCAGAGTGGCTAAAATGAGCCAATCAGAGAACTCTAGATGCTGGCGAGGATGTGGAGAAATGGGCACCCTCCTACACTGTTGGTGGGAATGCAAACTGGTGCAGCTCCTGTGGAAAACAGTGTGGAGGTTCCTCAGGAAACTAACAATAGAACTCCCCTATGACCCAGCAATAGCACTGCTAGGAATTGACCCAAGGAATACAGAAATGCTGATGCATAGGAGCACATGTACCCCAATGTTCATAGCAGCATTCTCCACAATAGCTAAAACATGGAAAGAGTCTAAGTGTCCATCAACAGACGAATGGATCAAGAAGATGTGGTTTATCTATACCATGGAATACTACATGGCAATGAGAAACAATGAAATCTGGCCATGTGTAGCCACATGGATGGACCTTGAGGGTGTTATGCTGAGCGAAATAAGTCAGGCAGAGAAGGACAAATATCATATGTTTGCCCATATAGGAGGATTAGGAGGAACATAATGGAGGGCCATGGGGGAGAAGAAGGGAGAGAGGCAAACCATGAGAGACTCTTGAATGCTGAGAAAAAACTGAGGACTGATTGATGTGGGGGAGGAGGGGGGAGATGGGCATGGAGTGAGGCACTTGTAGGGATGAGCACTGGGTGTTATATGGAAACCAACTTGACAATAAACTATTTTAAAAAAAAATAAAAAATAATTGAATCCATTCTAATAAAAAAAAAGTTAAGGTGATAAAACCAGTAGGTGGTAGGATATGAGATACAAGCCAGATTAAACTCCAGACTACTGTGGCATTCTTTCCACACACACATTAAGGAGCCCAACAGGCTAACAGAGCGAATTTTGGACGGGACGTACAGATTTTGTGAATCATTGGATTATGGAAGCTAATTGAACTTGGGTTTTGGATATGCTAATTAAAAATAATTACAATTTCAAATGAAGTATTAAAGGCATGGCATAATTGCATTAACATGATTCTCATACACAAACCCTAAAATTTGTAATAATTTCCAAATGACATATCAGTTTCTTTTGATATATTTGGTTCCTGACTCTCATAATTGGATATGAGATTGGATTGTTTTCTCTTTTTCCCTTTCTCCCCCACTTCCTTCTCTCTCTCCTTCCCTAATATTCTAAAAAAAACACCTATAAAACAAATTCCCAAAGTTAAAACTAGAAAACTGACTAGAACTTACAATTATATATGTAATTCTTCCTCATTCTGTCCCCTTGTCTTCCCTTGCCTGAAGTAACCACTCTCTTGAAGCCCTTTCCTTTCTATCCTTTTTCTTCTTGATGGATATTTCCATTGTTTCAGTTTGGGGCAAGTGTGAATAGTTCTACTATCAGTATTTATTGTACGTGTATACCATTCCTTTTGGGTATTGTCATGGTTAATTTAATGTGTCAGGTTGTGTGAGTGATGGGTGCCCAGATTAAACATTGTTCCTGGGTATGTCTGTGAGGTTGTTTTCAGATGCGATTAGTATTCAAATTAGTGACTCAGTAAAGTATATTATCCTTCTCAATGTGAGCAAGCATTGTCCATTCCTTTATGGGCCTGAATAGAATGAAAGGTGGAAAAAGGAGGATTTCATACCTTTTTTGCATGTCTCACTCACTGAGCTGGACATTTTATCCCATCTTCTCCACCCTTGGACTGGGATTTACATTATTGACCCTCCTGGCTCTCATGCCTTTGGACTCTGGCTGACTCATACCACTGGCTCTTCTGAGTCTCCAGTTTGCAGATGGTAGATCATGAGACTTCTCAGCCTCCATAATTACATGAACCTATCCCTCAAATAAGTTTCTCTCTCTCTGTCTCTCTGAATACTGGTATACTAACACAGGTATCTATACAGGAGTGGAATTTCTAGATAATACGGTAACCTTATGTTTTTCGATAGTAGGTGTACTGATTTACATTCTTACTAGTGGTACCTGAGAATTCCAGTTGCTCCATTATTTCATAAACATGTAGTGTTACATGGCTTTTAAATTTCCATTTGCCTAAATGTTTAATGATATCATATTGTGGTTTTTATTTGCATTTCCCTGATATTTGAGGAAGTTGAACACTTTTTCCTTCATTTATTGATATAATTTTTGGTGAAGTATCTGTTGAAGTCTCTTGATCTTTTATATATCATTTTTTGCCTGTTTCTTACAGATTTATAAGAGTTCTTTATAATTTCTAGATGAGTCCTTCATTTTTCTGTAAGATTTTAATTATGAGAAAGCTACAAGTACCAATCTTTCCTGTTACTTTTTATGGTGTGTGTGTGTGTGTGTGTGTGTGTGTGTGTATGTGTATGTGAGTGTACGTGTGTGTGTGTTTTATATGAGACACACTATTCGTCTTCCAAGATTATAAATATATTTCTCATATTTTGCTATAAATTGTGGCCCGAGGAAATTTCCTTTTCTTTTTTCCAGTCATGATTTTGTTAATTAATGTATGTTTTTTTTCCTATCTTTTTCTGGGTTTGATTTGGCTGCAGTATGATTGGTGTGAAGAGGGGTGGTATCAGAAGGTTCTTACTGAATCACTTTGAATCCAGAAGTTGCATTTTTCTTCCTTATCTCTCTATCTCATCTAGTCTTATAGCTCTTTTTTTTTTTTAATGTTTATTTACTTTGAGAGAGAAAGCATGAGAGCAGGGGAGGAGCAGGGAGAGAATGAGACAGAGAATCCCAAGCAGGCTCTGAGCTGTCAGCACAGAGCCTAATGCAGGGCTCTATCTCACAAACTATGAGATCATGACCTGAGCTGAAATCAGGAGTTGAATGCTTAACCGACTGAGGCACCCAGGCATTTCTCATAGCTCTTAAAACTATTATATGAAGATGATTCCCATTTTCATTACAGACATTCTGCCCAGACTTATGAGGTGATTTCCAGTCTCATGAATTTAAGTGTTTTATGACATCTCTAATTGGCTGAAGTAGGGATGAAACCAGGGTTGTCTGGGACCTACAGTGAGCAGTTCATATAATCATCAGCATAGATGTGATAATTGGGAAGCTGACCATATTACTTCTATTTATTAGAGAATTAGTTCCACAAGAAAAGATTTCAAATATAAATGTATCTAATGTAATATAACCTACCCCAAACCAAACCTTTTTATTAATATACAAAAGCATAGTGCCTCTGGGTGGGTATCTTACCTTTCTGGGTATGGGTATGGGTGCTCTCTCCTTCCCTGATAGTTCCTAATATATTGCATATTGGGGTAGCTATGAGGTTCTCACCAGGCTCATGTCCAGAGCCTCAACCTAGAGGCTAGAGGCTTGATCTTCAAGCATTAGAAGAGTGAAGGGACTTCATGTGTTCCTGTGGTAAGAGCATATGTTTCTAAGCTGTGAAAACTCAGTGTTTCTATACATAGTGAACCCAGTTATGTCTATCTTATATTTGATTAGTGAATGTGTTAATTCTACCACTTCCATCTAATGATTTTAAGGCTTTTATGCATGTAAGTTAAACAATCTTAGTGTGTTTATCAGAGAAGAGACTGGTGCATCTGGCTCTGGTGCCCCCACTCATCTAGCTTTAAGTTTTATGTATTTTCACAATAAGCAGCCTTATATGTTGAACCTTATAAGATATTGTGCTCTTCACCAACATAGAAAGCTCTTATGGATTTGTACTAATAAGATGCTAGGGCGTGATGTGGAACCTAGAATCAGCTCCTATACATAAACACTCAAGAGCTGTCTCTAAATTTCTGAACCTGACATAGCCATTGCAGAGATTTTTATTCTCCTCCAGTCCTGTTCCTCCTCTAGTCTTCCCCATCTTCATAACTGGCACCAATGTGCATCCTGCTTACAAGCCAGAAACCAAGAGATATTCATAAATTCCCTAGAAATTTTATAACCCATCACTGCGTATCTAACCCACTAGTAAATGCTGTTGATTCTTTCTCCTACTTCTATTTCAAATATGGCCCCTCCACTGCTACCCTCTTAGTCTAGGCCACCTTTGTTTCTCATCTAGATTGTTGATCTTATCTCTATCTCTTTGTGTTTACCAGCCATATATTAATTCAGTCTCATACAGCAGTCAGAGTGAGAGTTTTATAAATTTTTTTAATGTTTTTATTTGTTTCTAAGAGAGAGAGAGAGAGAGAGAGAGACAGAGAGAGACAGAGAGACAGAGACAGCGTGAACAGGGGAGGGTCAGAGAGAGAGAGGGAGACACAGAATCTGAAGCAAGCCCCAGGCTCAAGAGCTAGCTGTTAGCACAGAGCCCAACACGGGGCTTGAACCCACAAACTGTGAGATCATGACCTCAGCTGAAGTTGGATGCTTAACTGACTGAACTACCCAGACACCCCCAGAATGAGAGTTTTAAAAGGAAAACTAGATAGGGGCACCTGGGTGTCTCTGTCAGTTAAAGCGTCTTACTCTTGATTTCAGCCCCATGTTGGGCTCTACACTGGAGCAGATGCGGAGCCTGCTTGGGATTTTCTCTCTGCCCTTCCCCAATGTGCTCGCTCTCTCTCTCTCTCTCTCAAAAAATAAATAAATAAACATTAAAAAAAGGAAAACTAGATAAAATTAGTCTCGTATGTAAAGTGATCCCATAGCTTGTCATCACATCCAGAGTAAAATCCACATTCCTTAACAAATCTAGAAAGCCCTGCATAGATTGGTCTTTGCCTTCTTCACCTTTTGCCACTCTTTCCTTAACTCATTGTTTTGACCACACTGGCCTTTTTTCCATGCTTCAATGTACCCAGCCCTTTTTTATATGATGGCCCTGTGCTTATTGTTTCTCTGCCTCCAGGTTTTTGTATGGCTGACTCATTTGTATTCTTCAGGTGTAAGATTAAAAATGTTCTCAGAGAGACCTGTTCTGACCACTTGCTTTTTATTTATTTTATTTAGAGTATTTAAAAATTATTAATTTTGTTATAAGAACTCAACCATGGGGCGCCTAGGTGGTTCAGTGGATTAAGTGTCCAACTTTGGCTCAGGTCATGATCTAGCAGTTTGCAAGTTACAGCCCCTCATCAGGCTCTGTGCTGACAGCTCAGCCTGAAGCCTTCTTCAGATTCTGTATCTCCTTCACTCTCTGCCCCTCCCCCACTCATACTTGGTCTCTCTCTGTCTCTCAGAGATCATAAGTAAACATTAAAAGATTTTTAAAAAGAACTCAAATGTGCCTGAAATGTGCATTTTAATTTTAAGGTGTCATCTTCCTAGGATGGAGGGGATTTTAAGCTCAGTCAGTCTTGGGGCCTTTTCCCCTTAGGTTATTGGAAAGATCCAAGGTAATCTCGAGGCCCTGCCATCATGGCAAACCATCTGCTCCATTTCTCATTCTGGAGGTATGAAGACCAGGAGGACTGGCTTCCTTCCCAGGGTGCTGCCAGGGGCAAGTTCCTGTCTGCACTCCTCCTGGTGCCTGTCGTCTTCTCTCCCTCGAACCTATGGGCATTGCTTTTATTTTCAAGCAAAATAACTTTATAGAACACCTAGCATAATTTCTTCAACTACCTTTAGCATTTAGAAACAAAAGCTAGGAAGGGAACTACATATTAGCCTAGTTTTAGCTTTTCTCCCCACCACAAATTTCCCCTGGACACTAATGAGGAAGGAAAATGGATATACAAGGTTCACAAAGACTAATATCTTAACATATTATCCTACAAAGTATCATTACATTTGGTTTTGGGATAATTTGTTTATTGCCCATCTTCCTCAATAGGCTGGAAGCATAATGAGGTAGGGAGCATAATGAGGTAGGGGCCATATCTGTCCTGTTCATCATTTATCTTTCGTGGCTGGCATGTGTAATATGTAATCAGTAAGCATTTGTTGAATGCATGAATTAATGTGGTGGATAGTTTGCTTTGTCCATTCTATCAACGGACTGTTAAATCGGCGGTGCTCTTTTGGATCTGGCTAGGAAGACCTTGCCAAAATTAAGCCACCTGGAATCCTATCAGATTATGATCATTGTTTTGAATCATGAAAGATTCAGTGGTCTTTTGTTGAAATGAAAATATTTCCAGAACAATTAAACTTGAATCTGTTACTGACGTTTTAGCAGAATCAGTATATGTCACCCAAGACAGTGCCTTATAGAAAAGTGGCATAGTTTAAGCTGAAGGAGAAGCTTAAGGAGAAGACAAAGGCCCTGTAGAGAGGAGAAGGGCCTGAAGAAAATTAATTCTTTAAAGGAATGCATTCTCCCTATACTTGTACCCATGCACAATCATCTGGGAAATGTGTTCACTCATGCATGTGTGCATGTTTGCACATGCACATGGATATGCACACACACACAAGCATGGACCAAAGCAGAGGAGCTTATAAAACATACCCCAGTTATTGGAGGGCCATTTTGTAAATGGCTGCATAATCTAAAGTAGGAATAATGTAAGTATAAGATAATCAGAAAGTACATTAATAATATAATTAAATGGATTCATAGCTGATTGTAAAGCCATCACTGAACAGTATTATTGGTTGACTAATGTCTGTTTCATTTTTATTACTGAGAAGTAGTCTGTTTTGGTCCTGTCCTTGAATATATAAAGTGTTGATTATCAAATTTGAATAGTACTTAAAGGGAAAGTATATCTTTTAAGCACTTATTATGTGTTAAGTTAAGCCATGTGATTGGGATTTTATATATGCTATATCACTTAATCCTTTTTACAATCCAGATCAGAATTTTCTTTATTTTATATTTTATTCTCTCAGCAAAAGCACAAAATGATTGCTAATGTTATGTTGAATTTGCACTTTGAGGAGACTAACAAAGAGCTAAACCTAAGAAGAAGAAGAAGTAGAATTGGATTAAAATAAAAATTTGATACATTTATTCAAAATGACTAACTGTACAAGATCAGAGTGGTAGAGGCCTGGATTAGAGCATTTCGTTCAGAAGTGGCTGAAGAGTTTTGTCAACTGTAAACTCAGTATAAATCAATAGTGTTAATGGAGCTGTCAAAAAGCTAATGTAAATGTTGTTCCAGTGGAAGAATGGTGTCTCATCAAGGATTAAAATAATCCCACTGGAGTCTGCGCTGGTCCATCCATGTTTGTTATAATGTGTACTGTTGTGGACACTATTACCAGAGGGACTTTTACAAACAAAAATGCGTCAAGAAGAGGGCATTCAGGATGTTGGAGGAAATTTTATATGATTAATGGTTGAAAGAACTAGGAACTATTTAACTGGAGAAAGAGATGGGGATATAATAGGAATATTCAAATAATAACAACAGAAATCATAATAACATAATAGCTGCATTCCATGTTTCATTGCTTCATTTCATTTGATCTTACTATAAGCCTATTGTGCTATGATGGTTTCATTGAAAGATTCTAAAAAGAAACCAAAAAACTTTGTCTTAGGAAATATAAATAACTTCCTCAGACTTCAAATATTTGATAATCTTTTTATTTGTGAAATTATGTTAACATTATTCTTTCTGCCTATCATTGTGGATTCTAACTCTCAAGAGAGAGAAGAGTTAGATTGACAGAAAAACAATTTTGGTTTGATATCTGGAACAAATAACCCAAAACTTTCTAGCAATTAGAAGCATTGGAGATTGGAATGGTCTTCCTTATGAGACAGTGAATTCTTCCTTTCTGGAAGTGTGTTGGAAAACTGAACTCTGTTTGGGCAGTATAATTGTATAAATGTCCTCCCTTGCCTCCATTAGTCTAGAGGGTCTGAGGGACAGGCATATAGGAGTGTTAATTACGAACTCATTCTGGGAAAATTTTGTACTATGTGGAATATCTCCTGGAAAAGATCTCCAGAGCATCTCTCTTGCAGTCTTCTGATCTACATTTTCTTTTTTTATAACAAAGTCCTTCAGTCATTTACCATTCATCATATTGCTATTTGGGATCCTTGGGAATTCTGACTGGTCCCTGTCCTCAAGTGCCTCACACTTTTGTCTATTTAAGTAGACAATTATTCTATGGTGCCATGATTCCTGAGGTGGTGACCAAATTCTGAGAGAATGTAAAGTACAGCTCATTAGTATCTTCTAGCGAATTGAGCCAGAAGGAGGAAAAGCATTCAGCAGAGAGTCTGAGTTTACTGTGGGAGGGAGAATAAAAATTTATGAAGTGGAAAAAGGGGAGTAGAGAATTTTAGCTACACTTTAGTCTATAGATATGAAAGCTACAGAGATAATTTAGTATGATTGTAGAACAGAGACCGATGGAAGCATAGATAGGTTGCAGATCACAAAGGTCATGCTGGGCTTTTGTATTCTATAGGTAATAGGAAAATTGAAGGTCTTTTAAGGAGGGAAACTATGCAAAATTATAAAAGTATGTATTCTGGAGAATATCACACATAGAAAGCTTTTCTGTGGTTTAGATTGTTTGTTCCCCTTTTCTTTGTTAGTGCATATAATCAAGAATCAACTTGAGTATGTTTCTAGCTTCACAATAATCAACCGTCTGAGGAACATCCATAATAAGAGATATTTCAAAAATCTCTTGTGAACTCATTGTGTTTTGATGCCAGTTATGAACACCTAGGAAAGAAAGAGCCAAAGTGTGTTTAGCCAGGTTAAAATTTCAACTTCTATAAATGTTAGGCACATGATTTCTCCAGTTGAAAAAAAATTACAAGCAACCTTTAGAAGTTTTGATAAACAGGGGCGCCTGGGTGGCTTAGTCGGTTAAACGTCCGACTTTCGCTTAGGTCATGATCTCGCGGTTCGTGGGTTCGAGCCCCGCGTTGGGCTCTGTGCTGACTGCCAGCTCGGAGCCTGGAGCCTGGAGCCTGTTTCAGAGTCTGTGACTCCCTCTCTCTCTGACCCTCCCCTGTTCTCGCTGTCTTCCTCTCTCCTAGAAATAAATAAAACATTTAAAAAAAAAAAGTTTTGATAAACAACTTTCCCATGATAAGGCTCCTTTTGTCTATGTAGCATTCATTTTGCCCACCCTGTAGCTTGCTCAACCAAGTGATCCAACAGAGGTCTGCTTTTTCTGCATTCTTGACTCTGTTCCTAGGAGACTGCTCAACCCAGGGGTTAGAGTGGACCTGTGAGTTTGTTCTGCAGCTTAGCTTGTGAATTTCCCTGTGATTTGCTAGCCTTCCTTGCATCAAGCAGGGAAGCTTCTGAGGCTCTAGCCTTCCATGTAAAACTCAGAAGTGACATTAACCTTCTCACAGGCCAGTAATGACAGGGATAAGAAGAATAATACAGACCACCCAAAAGAAATTCCTACAAATAAACCTCATAGTTTAAAAAAAAACAAAATCAAAACAAAACAAAAAACAGCTCTGTCAGCTAATGCCACTTTCTGCATGGTCCCACTCTCTATTAGAGATATTAGAGAAATTGCTCCACTTTATTACTAGTTAATTTTATTCTTTTTACAAAAGAATTTACAAAATTCTTTTGTATTTTTTTGTATTTACAAAATTCTGCCACCAATACTGCCCATGCTGTCCTGATTAAAATCTTTCCATGGCACTTGAAAACAACCTGGTCATAATGTAGGTTTATTCTATGTAATATTTTAGTGCCAGTATTTCTTAATATAAGTTTTTAGCTTAGAGGTTCTTTCTCTTTAATTTGTGATACAATTCACATAAATATGATGGTGAAAAATTCTGTGGGACTGTATGTGCATTCTTTTATTTAAATGCTTACTTGATAAACCTAGTTTTATATGCTCAAATTTGCTTTAGGATTTGCCTCCTATTTGCTTTTCTTTCCTTTAAATCTCGGAACCATTATTTAGAGGCTAAACAACTATAATTAAAGAAAAGCTTTCACTTGCCTCCAAATAAATGGTTTCCTTATTTCATCCTTGGAAATGTGTGTGACAAGTTTTGAGAATCAGCCATAGTGAAACCAGTCTTAGAAGTGAACTTGTCAGGCCACCAGCTGGGTGGGAGAAGGAAGACACTTTGGTTGTGTATTTGCACTTAATATAGCAGTCGTGAACACTAACCAACATCATCTCTAATTACTGCTGTGATTAGTATCAAAGAATTGGGTCCCAGGAGGCTTGCTTTCCTAAGGAAAATACAGTGCCATATGTTACAACATTTTTACAGTTATCATATGTTATTAAGGATTTCTCTGTCCTGACAATTGCCCTATCAAAATTCCCTTTATTTGAAAAATATTTCTAACGAAGCAAGTTTTCCTAGTTCTCAGAATTGACTTCTGGAAAAATAAACTGCCATTTCATTTTGTAAAAAATAAATCCTATTCTTACTCTAGAGGTGTCTGAATAAGATGTAATTCATCTAAAGACCAAACAGAAGAAAAAAGAGAGTTTGATAGAAGCCTCAAGGCCTTTCTCAACATGGAATCTGCTTGCCAAACAATGTTTCAGTAATTAATATAGTTCAATACTGCTGAACAAAATATTTTCTGCTGAATAAAATATTTTCCTATAATTCTTTCCATGTAAATGTGAGAGACCAAAGTTTCTGAAACACAAGGCAACATAAATTCGTGGAAAGCATACAGTACTGGAAACTAAGTCTCCTGACAACTATCTTATAGATATTTTTATATCTTTTAAATAATACACCATAAATAAAGGGCACAATACATTGCCTAGTGCATGTTAATTGTAAGGATTTATCATGTTATTTCCTCTAGAACACTACTTTTTAAAATATTACCCTATGTAGACTTCTGGAATCTGCCTAACATAAAAAGAACTTGGAAGTTATCCTTCCCATTCTTAAAACAAGAATAAGTTGATAAAACTGAAAGTTAGCAACTTTTCTTGACCCACCAGAGATATGAGGTCACAGGGCAAACTGTACCCTGAAATCTGATTCAGGTATATGAAATTAGAGTCAGAGATAGGATTTGCTTATTGGGAGTAGAATTCTCAGGAGCCGTATTTTGATGAATTATTGGAGGCTAAATGTGAAAAATTATAAGTGTGAGAAACTCCTGGGACCACAGTCTAAGGGTACCCCCAGAGTTTCATGGATTTTACCTTCAGAAACCCCACCAGTTCTCCCTTTGAAGGTCTGAAGAAGACCTCTTCTTTAGGACTAGCAAGGTTAGGGTAACTGCTATAAACTGCCTAGTGTGCCTTCTATAACATAGGCCTCTTGGCTTCTTCTCCAGGGGAAAATACTACCAGAGCCTCATTCCAGTTGAGGGAAGTGCATTTTTCTCTTTCCAGTCCCATCTATCTCTCCAGTCTCACCTAAACTGTGGGGGAAAAATCCTGAGAAACATTTGTGATAGTAATGGTTTAGGGATGTAAGTAAACTGAAATTTAATCATAAAATTATAGAATGCCTTCCTTCCCACACACCTTACCACCACACTAATGGGGGCTCCGGTTTAATACATAGTGGATTACAGATGAAAAAGCTGCGAGATACAGATGCTGTCTGTGAAATGTTTAGAGAAGCCCTAGGTCAAGAGAGGAGACCGAAAGAAAAACACCTGAGGAATTTAAAGTCTCTGGAACTTATAGCTACAGTCAGTGAACATAAAATCTCATAGTAAAGGCCTGTTTACCTCCTTTCCTATTACCCTGCATGTTATATCTGGCTTTAAAAAAATTACAAGGCTAGGGGAGTTAAGACAGTGGAGTAGCAGGAGGACCCTATGCTTACCTCACCCTCAAACACAGCTGGACAAGTATCATGTCATTCAGAATACCCAAGAAATCAATCTGAGGACTGAGAACAAACTGTACAGCTAGAGGGAGAGAAGAGGCTGCATTGTGCAAGGTAGGGGGTACAGAGACGTGATATGCGGGAGAAAGGATCACGAGTGCTGGAGAGGGGAGGGAGTGCTGATCATGGAGAGCAGAGAGAGAGAGGGAGAGAGAACAGCACACAGGGATTGCACAAGAAAAACATTTCCCCCAAATCATTGACTGGGAAAATGAGAGGGGCTGATTATCATGAGTTTTTATAAGCAGTGGAGCTCAAAAACGAGTCTGTGCCATGGTCAGTGTGGAGCCCAGTGGACACTGCAGTGCTTCTGTAGAGAACGGGGGCAGCAGATGGTGTGGTCTGAGGATACCCTGAGACTCACTGGGAGAGAGGTTTCTCTCTTTTTGGAGTGAATCTGGGAGAGGTGGTGGTGGCTTTTGGGACTAAAGACCGAGTGGCCACCATTGTGCTGCCCTGTTCCTTAGAATAAGGACAGAGACATCTGCTGAGGGCAGCTAGCCTGGATGCTGGCTTTTTGCTTTGCTTTACGCTAAATCCAATCTCCTGAGCACTGGTGCAACTACTGTTCTGGAACATGGTAAAAACCCTCCCCAAAAGGAAAAGTGTGGATTGTACTGTGCTGAGCCCCTAAAATTTGGGGTTTTGAAACTCAGATAGTGTGTCTGAGATAAAACACAGATGCACTGTGCTATAGGGTGAGCAGATGGCCTGGACACTACAGGGTGAAGTCAGGGATCTGAGGGACACTTGGGACACACAAGGGGAGATTCTTTGCTTTTCTATGAGGACTTCCCAGACAGTGGTTAGTTTGAACTCCCCTCTCCAGGGATGGGGCATAGGGCTATTGCCATTTTCTCCCCCTCCCATCAGCACAGACCGACTACAGTGAGCAGCGCCGTGCCCACAGTGTAAGCCTCAGCTGCTTGTATCAAGCCCTGGCCCGTGCACTCTGCTGGTGCTTCTTTACTAGGGCAAGTGTACCTGAGAACCAGAGCAGCAGGCCCCTCCCTCAGAAGACCAGAACAGACCCCCACTGCCCTTCAGTTGCATGTACCAAGTCTACTGACCATAGAGTGCAAGCTTCAGCACTAGTGAAAACAGGGTCTGGCATATTTTAACAAGAAGACCAGAGCACACATAGTTAAAACTCAGCACACTCTGGATAAGATGCAAACACTATCCACTGCAGGCAAAATGAAACTTTGCAGAGGACTGACCTGAGGTAAAGAGCAGCCAAAACACAGCAGCAGAGTGCATACAGCATACACTAGAAACATTTTCTGAAGCACCAGGCCCTGGACAGTATGTAATCTCTTCATCGTAAAGCCATTACTCTCAAGAGGAAGAAACATAGCAGGTGTTCTTAGCACAGAGAAGATTACAGAGACCTAGACAGGGTGAAGGAATTCATCTCAGAAGAACAAGGAAAGGTCATGGCTAGGTATCTAAATGGGATATAAGTAAAATGCCTGATCCAGAATTTAAAACAACAATCATAAGGATACTAGCTGGGCTTGAGAAAAGCATGGAAGACACCAGGGAGTCCTTTATTGCAGAAATAAAAGACCTAAAACCTAGTCAGGTCAGAATTAAAAAAATGCTATAACTGAGATACAAAACTGACTGAATGTAATGACCACAAGAATGCAAGAAGTAGAGGAAGAAATAAGCGATATAAAGATAAAATTATGGAAAATAATGAAGCTGAAAAGAAGAGGGAAAGAGATATACCAGATTACGAATATAGACTTAGAGAACTCAGCAACTTCATAAAGTATAATAATATTCATATCATAGGAGTCCCAGAAGAAGAAGAGAGGTAAAAGAAGGCAGATAGTTTATTTTGCACAAATTATAGCTGAAAACTTCCCTAATCTGGGGAAGGAAACAGACATCCAAATCCAGAAGGCACAGAGAACTCCCATCAAAATTAACAAAAGCAGGTCAATACCAAGACATATCATAGTAAAGTCTGCAAAATAGAGAGACAAGCAAAAAACCCTAAAGGGAGCAAGGGAAAAGAAATCCCTAATTTACAAGGGAAGACAAATAAGGTTAACATAAGACTTATCCACAGAAACTTGGCAGGCCAGAAGGGAGTGGCAGAATATATTCAGCTGGATGAATGGGAAAAATATGTAGCCAAGAATACTTTATCCAGTAAGGCTTTCATTCAGAATAAAACAGATAAAGAGATCCCCAGGCAAACAGAAACTAAAGGAATTTGTGTCCACTAAACCAGCCCTGCAAGAAATATTAAAGAAGACTCTTTGAGTGGGAAAGAAAGACTAAAAGTGACGAAGACTAGAAAGGAACAGAGAAAATCTCCAAAAACACTGACTTCATAGGATATACAATGGCACTAAATTCATATATATCAATAATCACTCTGAATGTAAGTGGACTAAATGCTCCAATCAGAAGACCTAAGGTATCAGAATGGATAAAATACCCAAGATCCAAGGTCTCCTGTCTGGCTCAGTTGGTTAAGTGTCCAACTTTAGCTAGGTCATGATCTTACCACCACTTGTGAGTTCGAGCCCCATGTTGGGCTCTGTGCTGACAGCTCAGAACCTGGCGCTTGCTTCCAATTCTGTGTCTCCCTTTTTCTCTGCTCCTCTCCTGCTCACAGTCTGTCTCTTTCTCTTAAAAATAAATAGATGTTTAAAAATTTTAAAACAACAACAAACCAAGATCCATGTATATGCTGCCTATAAGAGGCTCATTTTAAACCCAGAGTCACCTGCAGATTGAAAGTGAGGGGAGGAACCATTTATCATGCTAATGGACATCAAAAGAAAACTGGAGTAGTCATACTTCTATCAGACAAACTAGATTTAAACTAGTTAACTTCAAAACTATTTCGAGAGAGGGACAGATAGAAAGAATCCCTAGCAGGCTCTGCACTGTCAGTGCAGAGTCTGATGTGGGCCTCGATCTCATGAATAGTAAGATCATAACCTGAGCTGAAATCAAGAGTCAGATGCTTAAGTGACTGAGCCACCCAAGTGCCCCTCAGACAAATTAGATTCTAAACTAAAGACTGTAACAAGAGATAAAGAAAGGCACTATGTCATGATAACAGGGTCTATGCAACAAGAAGACCTAACAATTGTTAAAATTTATGCCTCCAACTTGGAAGACATCCAAATATATAAAACAATTAATAATAAACATAAAGTTGACATTCTCATATAGTTATTTTTATTATTTTTAATTTTTTTATGTTTATTTTTGAGAGAGAGAGTGTGTGAGCAGGGGAGGGGCAGGGAGAGAGGGAGACACAGAATCAGAAGCAGTCTCTAGGCTCTGAGCTGTCAGTACAGAGCTTGAACCCACAAACCATGAGATTATGACCAAAGCTGAAGTTGGATGCTCCAACCGATTGAGCCACCCAGACACCCAACCACTAAATTTTTAAAAAATGATATGCTAAGAGAGGAGTTACAATAGAATCATACAGAAGGCTCAATTAAAACCAATAAAAGAGGAGCACCTTGGTGGCTCAGTTGGTTTAGTGTCCAGCTTCGGCTCAGGTCATGATCTCATAGTTCAGGAGTTGAAGCCCCGTGTCTGGCTCTGTGCTGACATCTCAGAGCTTGGACCCTGCTTCGGATTCTGTGTCTCCCTCTCTCTCTGCCCATCCCCTGCTTGTGTTCTCTATCTCAAAAATAAATAAACATTTAATTAAAAAAAAAAAAGGCAAAGAAGATTAGAAAGAAATGAACAAATGTAGCTACTAGAAAACAGTTGTAAATATGAGAGATATCGATCCACCTATATCAATAATCACTTTAAATGTGAATGGTCTAGATACACCAATTAAAGATGCAAATTGTCTGAGTGGGCAAAAAAGAACTCAGCTATATGTTGTCCACAATAATATTGTTGTTTGTAAGAAATCCACTTTACATATAGAGACACAGGCAAGCAAGTAAATTGATAGAAAAAGATATACTGTACTAACAGTGATCAAAAGAGAGCTGAAGTAGCTATATTAATTTGAGATAAAACAGATTTCAAAACAAAGACAGTTATCAGGTATAAAGAGAGGGCATTGCATAATGATAAAATAGTCAATTTCCTGAGAAGATAAAACAATCCTAAATAAATATGCATCTAATTACAAAATACCAAAATGTGTGAGGGAAGAATTGATAGACTTAAAAGGAGCAATAGATAAATCCACTATTAGAGCTGGTGGCTTCAACACTGCTCTTTAAGTAATTGATAGGTTATGCATGCAGAAAATGAGTAATGGTAGATTTGACCTGAATAGTACTATTGATCAATTTGATCTAATTGACATTTATGGAGTATTCCATCTAACAACAGTAGAATACACATTTTTCTGAAGCTCACAAAAACATGCAGTAAGATGGCCACAATCTGGATCATAAAGCACACTTTAACAAATTTAGAAGTATAGAAGTCATACCATGTATCTTCTCAAAGCACAGTGGAATTAAACAGAAAAGGACAGTATCAATCAATGATGAGGGTAAAGAGTGACAGGAACTCTCACTCATTGCTGGTAGAAATGGACATGATATAGCCACATTGGAAGACAGTTTGGCAGTTTATTTTACAAAACTAAACAAATTCTAATAATTTGATAATGCAATTGCATTCCTAGGTATATACACAAATTGACAGCAACTGGAGGCAACCAAGATATCCTTCAGTAGGTGAATGAATAAACAAACTATGGTCCATGTATATGATAGAATATTATTCAGCAATAAAAAGAAAGGAACTATTAAGTTATGATGACACATAGGTGGATCTTAAATGCATATTGAAAGTGAAAGCAGCCAGCCTGGAATGTCAAGTAGTGTATGACTCCTATTAAATGATATTCTGGGAAAGGCAAAACAAAAGATCAATATTTGCAGAGGGTTCATTTGGTAAAAGAGAGGGTGAATAGGTGAAGCACAGGGGATTTTTAGGGCAGTGAAATGATCCTATATTATACTGTAACAGTGGATACATGACTCTTTGCCTTTGCTATAGGATTTTATAACATAAAGAATGAATCTTAATGTATGCAACTATTAAAAATAATTTAGAAGGTTTGGGGATCCCAGGATGGAATGTAAAATGTGGTGAAACAATCTAACTATTAGGAACATATCACAGCCCTATTGAAGGGGCTAGGAGGAACAGGTATTGACCTAAGTAACTTTGGAAATGAGGGAAGCTTGTAGGACTGATGATGAAAGAAACTAAGCATAAGCACTGTGCTCTAAAGTTGCTAAAGTTATTTCCCACAGGTTAGCAATTCTAATGTCACTATACATGCATGCTTCCAGTAAACGATTAATTGAGTAAGTGGTGGATATTGGGAGCCAGGTTTTTCAATTTTGGAGTGAGAGTCTGCAGATAAGCAAGAGTAGGAGGCTAGAATGATAAAAATCTCCACAGGTGGAGACATCAGTATGAATTCATGTGTAGCGTAATATAATATATATTTTACATACAGAAGAATTTATAGATATACATATATGTATCCACATGTATTAGTAAACACCCATGTAGTTCTTTGCCCTGTCAGTTGACAGAACCTAGAATCAATGACACTCCAGTGTCAACAAGCACACTCAGCACCATGATCTTGGTTTCTAATATTCTCTAGTGAAAGGAACTATGTTTTTTGAGAAGTGGCTGGCTCTAGAATGGAATGAAAAATATACAAGATAATTCTGGAGTATTTTATACTACTAGAAAATCTGAAAATGTTAACAAGAAACAAACCTACCCATAATTATGGGAGTATGTCCAAGTGACACAGGGGCCTACTGAAAGGGATCCCAGTGGACAAAGATGAAAAATTTTGCACAAAAAATAAATAAAAATAAAGTAGCATTGGTTTAGAATCTAGATTCTAAAATAAATATACATGGGCCATTACTGATAAGAATTAATGATTGAAAAATTTTAAAAAAGGAGACAAATCTCTCATTAGAATTCAAAATAAGTTATGTAGTACTCTGCCTTCAAGCAGAGGAAGCATATAATTCCCCATTTATTAGGTCCATCATGACTGACTTCCCCTCCTTTAAGTATAAAAGTGGAGAGGAGAAAAACGTAACTCTAAAGTTGAGAGATCCAATACGCATTACCTCTGCCAAGGTGATCAAGGTGAACATCAACAGTGATAAACCATTACACTGTAACCATGATATTGATGTAAGAAGGGCACTTTATCTCTGGGTCATCCTCCAAAAAACCATAATTTAATTTCATTATTAGAAAAATATCAAACAAATCCCAAAGGTAGAGCATCTATAATATGCCAAAAGAAGAGGTCTGAGAACCTGTGAGAGCCAAGAGGAGCCTAACTAGACAGATGGCCAAATGTAATATAGTATCATGGATGGGATTCTGGAATAGAAAAAAAGGGCATTATGTAAAAACAAATGATATCTGAATAAGGTATACACATTAGTTAATTGTAATGTATCAGTTTTGGTTCATGAATTGTAACATACGCACCATACTAATATAAGATGTTAATAATAGGAGAAACTGGGAACTGGGGTATTTGAAAACTCTATGCTCTCAGTTTTCCTACATATCTAAAACTAAATGAAATAAAATGTAATAAACTGAATAAAAACAAACTAAAATAAAGTAATAAACCAAAATACTATCTAACTAAAAGAAGGTTTTAAAAACATATTACCCTTTGGAGAGCCCAATACCTAACCGAGGAATGAATCCTTATTATGCAATTTCAAGCATCAGTGGGATATTTCATGTCTATATGGTGATGGCCATGTCAGAATATATTTATGGGAATGTTGCAGACCTCAGCATTTGCCTTTCAACCGTGCGGGAAGTAATTCATGAAGGACCTTTAGAGAATAAGTTACAAGTTATGGAGTCTTTGATTTTCTTCCATTGACGTGAGGAGTGCCATAGTTCAGCAAAATGCTTTTGCTGTGCCAGAGCATATCAGAGTCCATCTCTTTGCCATTTGCATTCCAGGGGTGCAGTAAAAGGAAGGAAAAGCAAGTGTGTTAAAATTGATACTAATTGGTATCAATTGGTAAAATTGATAATAATAGGTTAAATTGTTGACAGGGTTTTTATCTAACCTATATATGTATAAATGTTTATATATATAAATGTTTTTGTTTTTAATATTTTTATATTAAAATACTTCTGTATTGTATATATTAGGAAAAAAACCAAAGGGTACAAAAGCATATATAAAATTTTGGATCCTTTTCCATCTGCTGGGTTACAAATTGTGGTTTGTGAGTTGCCCATTTTGAGAGGGCTCCATTGTCTGAGAATCACACTGCTGCTAATTATTGTAAATTGTGTTTGCACAATTTAAGTAAAATGTCTTCTTTTAAAGGGAGCAAAATCAATTTATTACCCTGCAAAGGGCAGTAAATGGCTTTTGCATTGTGGATAGAGCGTTGAAATTGCTCATGCTACTTTGGTGACTCAAATTAAGCTGTTGGCCTTTGCTATACTGGCAGGTGTTGCCCTGAGGTACTGCCATATATTCTTTCAAAAATCCACTAAGATAAAGCCAACATCTATTTATATTTCCTAAAATTTTTCTTTTGAAAAATAAAGTCCTGTGGAATTTAGTGACTTCTAATGTGCTGTAAGTATATGTTTTTTCCTTATTCTACTTGGAATTGGATAATAACCATATGGCACTGCGTGGTTCTCTCTCTATCCCTTCACATGGAATCAGTAACCCACAATTTGGTAGTTTTTAACTATCCACCTTTCCCTCGTTCTGTTCCTTCGTTTGCCCCTCTGCCCCATGGAGCAAAAACAGATCAAGTACTGTGTATATAAAGGAAAATCTAAGTCAATTCTTAGTTGATCTAATTTTAGAGTTATTGTATAGAGACAGAAAAGCTAAAAACAGTTATTTGAATTTATGTTTTGAGGTCTGTAAAATATCGTTGAAAACATTAACTCTGTGTCAGCATTTTGTGCATAGTCTGCAACCATCACGTCACAGTCTATCTTCCTTGCCCAATCCACCAGACCAAGTAATCTGTGTAGTAGTCATTTACACTTAAAACTAGCAAAATACAGTCGAATCTGTTATTTGGCATTGCTACTGTATTGAAGTTGTTTCACATTTCTAAGTGTTTGCTACTTTTGTTATGTATGGGGGTGGGGTGGGAGTGGGGTTTTGTGAAACCCAAATATCTCCAAGTTAATCATTTTATAACTTATCATTTAGACCAATCACAGGTTCATATTTGTCCTTGGAAATTTTCTTTGACTTCATGCCTTTGGTCACCTTAGATGAATGATTGAGTGTATTTTGATCCTCAAGTCCTGAAACCCAAAAAGACACTTTTCAAGTGGCCTATGGGAGAAAATTACACACCTAGATGCCCTTCACAGGTTCTCTCTTTCTGGGCCACACCTTCCACTGGGATTTTGAAGGCCAAGTTATAATTTTAGAATCATCATTACTGACTTGAGCCCCAAACCAGAGTGTCAGGGTTTTCAGTTTCATCAGATTTCCTGAAAGGAAAGTGCTGTTCTTATTTCTCTATGTAGTTGAGTGAAGTTTAAGCCATCAGACTCAGGACTCATGAGTGAATCATACTAAGTGATTAATGCTAGTTTAAAAAGAGAATGGGTCCTCTCCCCAAACAGTTCTATCTTCCCAGTTAGTCAGTCACCTGGCCTTTTGCTCTCATGCTCTGGGCTTCTGAGCGCCCTTGGCCATTGTGCTTAATGGGTCTAAGTGGTGGCAGTTCTGGAACTCATGAGTTCCAGAAAGCAGATACTTCCATTTGTCTCTCAATCTTTTAAAACTCTGAAATCTCATCAAATGGACAATTCTGTCAGGATATCTCTTGAGACTCTTGTATTGGTTCTGATGCTTCATCACTGTTTAAGAATAGTTTATTTAGGGGCACTTGGTTGGCTAAGCATCCAGCTTTTGATTTCAGCTCAGGTCGTGATCTCATGGATCATGAGATTGAGCCCCGAGTCAGACTCTATGTTGACAGAGTGGAGCCTGCTTGGGATTTTCCCTCCCCCTCCTTCTCTGCCCCTCCCCTACTTGTGCTCTCTTTGTCTCAAAATAAACATTAAAAAAAAAACAACTTTTTTTCAGTCTTTTAGAAATCTTCTAGGGGAGCAAGCATGTGGCTTTTCATCATGTCATATTGCTGCTTGCATCCTTTAGCTCTCTTCTTTAAGTTCTTACAGACATTGCATGATTCTGCTCCTGGAATCAATGATTGGAAGGCAGTAGACTACTAATATAGAAGAAGCCTAGGGTGACCAGGAAGACTTAATCTAAGGGTCTGGTGGAAATGTTGCTGAGATAAAGACCCAAAATCATTGTCTGGAGATGAGTTACAGTTATAGCTAGAAATACAGTCCTCAGACTGAAAGCCAAGGAGGTCAACTAGAAATAAAAATGAAGCAAGCATCGAAGTTTATATTTAGGAGTGGCAAGTAAGCTAGAATAAGGAACAACCTAAAAATTGAAATATTCAACCTGTGAACAGTCGGCATATATATAAATACACCTTACTGGATGAACTATATAGATGGGCACCATGGTTTTAGGGAGCCAACAGAGACAGATACAAATGAATGTATTTAATTCAGGCATCCAAGGATAGAAAAAACTATGTTAAGTAGGTAGGATTATACTTTTCATAGGGGTGATTTATCCCCCTTTAAAAAAAAAGAGCTTTATAATTGGCATAAAATACACAGAACATATTTTGTTTTGAGATATGTATAAATCTATGAAACCGTCACCAAAATAAAATAATGAATGTATTCTTTACCTATGAAAGTTTCCTCATGCCCTTTGTATCCCGCTCTACGGCTCCTCTCTCCACCCTTCCTCAGCCAACTCTACTCCACTATCACTAGAGATTAATTTTCATGTTCTATGGTTTTTCATAAATGGCATCTTATAAAATGTTTTCTTTTTGAGCCAGTCTTCTTTCATTCAGCCTCATTGTTACTGCATAGTATTTCATTGTAAGGATGTATTATGATTTGTTTGTCCATTCACCTTTTGAGGGTTGTTTGTTTGTGTATAAGTCTTTAGGACATGTACCTTTTTATTTCTTGGGTCACTATCCAGGATTGAAATAGCTGTACCATATAATAGCTGTATGTTTCTTTTGTTAAGAAATTGCCAAATTGTTTTCCAAAGTGGTGATGTTATTTAAAATTCTTACCACAAGTATCTCAGACTTTCATTTTTTCCAAGTTCTCATCGATACTTGCTATGGTCTGTCCTTCTAATTTTAGTCATTTTAAGAGATGTCTAATGGTGGTATAACATTGTGATTTAATTTACATTTCTCTAATGACTAATTCTATAGATTTCCCTCTGCTTATTTGCCATCCATATGTCTTTATATTTTCTTTGGGAAAGTGTCCATTCAAATCTTTTGCTCAGTTGTTTATTGGGTTGTTTTCTTATTTGTGAGTTTTGAGAGTTCTCTGATGTTCTGTCTATAAACCTTTTATCAGACATATGCTTTGCAAATATTTTCTCCCAGTATGATTATCTTTTTCTAAGGAATTTCAAAAGCAATTTCAGGTTTACAAAAAATTGAGGGGGAAGTACAGAGATTTCCCATGTATTCCCCACTCCCACATATACATAGCTTTCTCCATTATCGTCACCACGTACCAGAATAGTGCATATATATATATATATAAAACCAGGGATGAATCTACTTGACACTACATAATCACTGAAAATTTATAATTGACCTTGGGGTTCACTCTTGTTGTTATAGTCTGTTGGTTTGGAGAAAAGTATAACAACATATATCCATCACTGTAATATCATACAAAGGATTTTCACTTCCCTAAAAGTCCTTTGTGCTCTATCGTTTCATCTCTCCTCCCTACCCCAACCTCTGATCTTTTTGTTGTCTCCATAGTTTGTCCTTCTTTAGAATGTTATGTAGTTGGAATTTATGTAGCCTTTTCACATGGCCTTCTTTTACTTAGTAAGTTTCCTCTATGTCTTTTCATGGATTGATAGCTCATTTCTTTTTAGCACTGAATAGTCTAGATGTACCACAGTTTATCTATCCATTCATCTGCTGAAGGATATGTTGGTTGCTTTCAGTTTGGGCAATTATGAATAAAGCTACTATGAACATCTGTGTACAGTTTCTGTATGGACATAAATTTTCAGCTCCTTTGGGTAAATGCCAAAGAACATGATTGTGGATGATATGGTAGGAATATATTTTGTTCTGTAAGAAACAACCAAGCTATCTTCCAAAGTGGTTGTCCCATTTTGCATTTCCATAAGCAATGTATGGGAATTTCTGTTGTTTCACATCTTTGCCAGCATTTGGTATTGTCAGTGTTCTAGGTTTTGGCCATTCTTATAGATGTCTTGTATCTTTTTCTTGTTTGCATTTCCCTTTCCACATATGGGCAGTATTTTTTCATATGCTTATTTGCAGTCTGTATATCTTCTTTGGTGAGGTGTCTGTTAAGGGTTCTGGCTCATTTTTTAATAGAACTCTTTGTTTTCTTATTATTGGTGAGCTTATCCATTCATCCACTTAGCAGTATCTTTCAGGGACAGAAGTTTTAAATTTGAATTAAAAATTTAAATTTATCAATTTTCAATTTTTGTTTTTATGGAATATTCTTTTGATGCCATAGCTAAGAAATCTTTTACTAACCCAAGGTTACAAGGATTTTCTCTTATGTGTTCTTTTTTAAAAGTTTTAATGCTTTAGTAGGTCTTAACTTACACTTGTGTCCATGATCCATTTTAAATTGTTTTTTGCATGAAGTTTGGATTGATCTTCATTTTTTTACATGTGAATAATCAGTTATTATAGAACCATTTGTTGCAAAGACTGTCCTTTCCCCAATGAATTTCCTTTGCACTTTTGTCAAAAATAAGCTGTTCATTTATGTGTATGTAAATGTGGATTTATTTTTGGGCTCTCAGTTGTGTTATTTGTTTCTTGCGAAACTAACAACCACACTATCTTGAATATTGCAACTTTATAATAAGTCATGAAAGGTAGTGTTAGCCCTCCAGTATTGTTCTTCTTTTGCCAAAGTTGTTTAAGTTATTACAACTCATTTATGCTTCAGTATGAATTCTAGAATTCAATATGATTCAACAATCAGTTTGTCAAATTGTACAAAAAATCCTCTTATTACTCAAAGGATGCTTTGAGGGGTGCCTGGGTGGCTCAGTCAGTTAAGTGGCCGACTTGGGCTCAGGTCATGATCTCACAATTTGTGGGTTCGAGCCTCGCGTCAGGCTCTGTGCTGACAGCTGAGAGCCTGGAGCCTCCTTAAGATTCTGTGTCTCCCTCTCTCTGCCATTCCTCCACTCGTGCTCTGTCTGTCTCTCAATACTGAATAAAAGTTTAAAAAAAATTAAAAAAGGGATGCTTTGAATCTAGAGATCAATTTGAAAATAATTGATATCATAACAATACTGAGTCTTCTGACTCATTCATATTTATTTAATTTAATTAAGTCTTTAATTTTTTGTCAGTTTTGTAGTTTCTGCTGTAAAATTCTTACAATTATTTGTCATATTTATCCCTTAGTATTTTTTTATAATATTGTAAATTATTTTAATCTTTAATTTCTGATAGTTTATTGCTAATATTTAGAAATCCAGTTGATATTTTATTTTGATTTTTGTATTCTCCAAAATTGCCAAATTCACTTATTCTAGTAGCTTATATATAGATTCCATTATGTTTTCCAACTATATGATCATATTGTCTATGAACAAAGAGTTTTTATCCTCCCTTCCAGTGCCTTTATTTCTTTTTCTTTCTTTCTTTCTTTTTTTTTTAAATATTTTTATTTATTTCTAGGAGAGAGAGAGACAGCATGAGCAGGGGAGGGTAAGAGAGAGAGGGAGACATAGACTCTGAAACAGGCTCCAGGCTCTGTGCTGGCAGTCAGCACAGAGCCCGACGCGGGGCTCGAACCCACGAACCACGAGATCATGACCCAAGCGAAAGTCGGACGCTTAACCGACTAAGCCACCCAGGCGCCCCTTTATTTCTTTTTCTTGCCTACTCCACTAACTAGAACTTTCCACATAGTGTTACATAGAAGTCCTAAGAGTGGACAACCTTGTCTTGTTCTTGATTTTAGGGGGAAAGAATTCCATCTTTTACCATTAAATATGAAGTTAACTGTAGGCTTCAACTTTTATAAGTTAAGGAAGTGTTCTCCTATTCTTAGTTTGCTGAGAGTATTTATCATTATGTTTGCTGGGTTTTGTCAAGTGCTTTTTCTGCATTTATTGAATTATCATATGATTTTACTTTTTAAATTTATTAATTTGGAAAATTACATTGATTGTCAAGTGTTAAATGAACTCTGCTTTTGTGGCCTAAACTCCGTAATTCCTTTTTATGTAATTTAGGATTTGATTTATGAAAATTTTGTTCATTAAAACTGTTTGCAGTTGTTCTTTCCTAATGTCTGTGTCTGGGTTTGGTATCAGGATAAGGCTGTCCTCATAGACTGAGTTGGGAAATATTCCCCTCTCCAGTTTTTTCAATCTGACAATCTCTGCCTTTTAACCTGAGCATTAAGACCATTTAAATTTATGTGATTATATATATGGTTGGTTTAAAGCTATCATCTTGCTATTTGATTTCTGTTTATTCCATGTTTTCTTTACTCATTCATTTTCAGCTTCCTTTTACATTAATTGAATGATTTCATTTCATTTTATCTCCTTTGTTGGCTTATTAACTATAACCCTTTGTATTATACATTCTAACTTATCACAGTGTACCTCCAAATGAGATTATACCACTTTATGTATAATAATTTTATAATCGTATACTTCCATTTCCCCTATGCTGTTGTTGTGGTACATTTTATTAATGCTTATTATTATAAACTATCAATGCAATATTATGATTTTTGTTTTTGTTGTCAGTTTTATCTTTTAAAGAGATTTAAATATTAAAAAAATCTTTTGACAATTATGTAGTTATTTAATCTTTTACATAGCAGGAAAGAATACCTAATGGGAAAGAACAGTCTCTTCAACAAATGGTGTTGAGAAGGAAACTAGACAGCAACATGCAAAAGAATGAAACTGGACCACTTTTTTACACCATACACAAAGATAAATTCAAACTGTATTAAAGACCTAAATGTGAGACCTAAGACCATAAAAATCCTAGAAACGAGCACAGGCAGTAATTTCTCTGACATTGGCCATAGCAGTATTTTTCTAGACATGTCTTCTGAGATGAGGAAAATAAAAGCAAAATAAACTGTTGGAATTTCATCAAAATAAAAAGTTTCTACACAGTGAAGGAAACAATCAATAAAACTGAAAAGCAACCTACTGAATGGGAAAAGATATTTACAAATGACATACCTGATAAAGGGTTAATATCCAAAATATAGAAAGAATTGATACAACTCAACACCTAAAAATAATCCAGTTTAAAAAATGAACAGAGGGGGGCGCCTGGGTGGCTTAGTCAGTTAAGTGTCCGCCTTTCACTTGGGTCATGATCTCACCGTTTGTGGGTGCGGGCCCCGCATCGGGCTCTGTGCTGACTGCCAGCTCAGAGCCTGGAGCCTGTTTCAGTCTGTGACTCCCTCTCTCTCTGACCCTCCTCTGCTCACGCTGTCTCTCTCTCTCACCTAGAAATAAATAAAACATTAAAAAAAATTATAAAAAATGAACAGAGGAAATGAACAGACATTTCTCCAAAGAAGGCATCCAGATGGTCCCCAGGCACATGAAAAGGTGCTAAACATCACTCATTATCAGGGAAATGCAAATCAGAACCACAATGAGATATCACCTCACATCTGTCAGAATAGGTAAAATAAAAAACACAACAAACAAGTGTTGGCAAGGATGGGGAGAAAAACAAAGAAACAAATTAGAAAGGATGTGCACTGTTGGTGAGAATGAAAACTGGTACGGCAACTATGGAAAAAAGTATAGAGGTTTCTCAAAAAGTTAATAGAACTACCCTATGATCTAGTAATTGCACTACTGCATATTTATCCAAAAAATGTAAAAACACTAATTCAGAGGTATACCTGAATTAGTATAGAATTAGTATTAGGTGAATACTAATACTAAGTAGTATTAGTATTAGGTGAATATAGAGGCACCCCTATATTTATAGTAGCATTATTTACAATAGCCAAATTATGAAAGCAGCCCAAATGTCCATGGATAGATGCATGGATAAAGAAGATGGTGTGTGTGTGTGTTTGTGTGTGTGTGTAATGGAATATTATTCAACCATAAAAAACAATTAAATTTTGCCATTTGCAACACCATGCATGGAGCTAGATAGTATAGTCCTAAATGAAATAAGTCAAAGACAAATACTATATTTTTTCACTCATATGTGAAAAAAAAATTTAAGTCCTTTATTTTTGAGAGAGAGAGCGCAAGTGGTGGAGGGACAGAGAGGGAGTGGGACAGAAGATCTGAAGTGGGCTCTGTGGGGTTTGACCTCACAAACTGAGATAAGGACTTGACAGAAGTCGGAAGTCAAGTCGGAGGCTCAACTGACTGAACCACCCAGGTGCTCCTCATTTGTGAAATTTAAGAACAAAGCCGTTGAGCAAAGAAAAAGAGAAAGAAGGGGTGGGAGGGGGATCTGGGGAGTGGGTGGGGGGGGTGGGAAGCCAAAAAAACAGACTCCTAACTATTGAGAACAAATTGATGGTCACTAGAAAAGAGGTGTCTAGGGAAATGGGCTAAATAAGTGATTGGAAATAAGGAGTGCATTTGTGATGAATACTGGGTGATGTATGGAAGTATTGAATCACTGTTTTGTACACCTGAAGCTAGTATAACACTGTGTGTTAATAATGCTGAAATTAAAAAATAAAGTAAAGTAAAAATGAAGTTAGAAAAAGAAAAAAAGTCTTTTGTATTTACCCATGCCGTCACTGTTTCTGGTTCTCTTCATTCCTTTATGTAAATAGATATTTTAAATCCATGTTATTGTCTTTCTGCCTAGAATACTTTTTTTAAACATATCTTTTGGTGTGAATCCACTAGTAATGATTTTTTTCAGGTTTTGTATACCTGAAAAAAAATTCTTTATTTCACATTTGTTTTTGAAAGATATTTTTCCAGATATAGAGTTGTTGAGTTCACAGGTTATTTTTTCCCTTGTGACTACTTTAATGATAATGTTCTAATCTATTCTCTCTTGCATTGTTTTTGATGAGAAATCAACCATTCTTATCTTTGGTCTTCATTATTCTTATCATTTTTGTCTAGTTGCTTTAAAGGTATTTTTCTTTATCATCTTTTTTTACTATTTGATTATGAAGTACTTTGATATTGTTTTCTTCATATGTTATGCTGGGATGCATTGAGCTTCTTTAGATTCATAAATTATATATAGTTAACATATATATTTTTAAAATCAATTTGGGATACTTTTAGCCATTATTTCTTCAGATGTTTTCACTGTGTTTTGGAAATTCCAGTAACATTTATAGTAGGCTGCTGGAAGTTGTTACACAGATCACTGATGCTCTTTCATACATTACCCTCTTAGTTTCATTTTGGGTAGTTTCTCTTGCTTTTCTTCAGGTTCATTAGTATTTTCTTCTGTAATATTTGACCTGCTATTAATTCAATCTAGAGTATTGTTCATATTAGATCTTGTAGTTTTCATTTTTAGATGTTCAATTTGTGTCTTTTTTTAACATCTGCTCTATGGTTATAATTACTGTTCTAATGTCATTGTTGGCTAATTCTGATATCTCTGTTAATTCTGAATTTGTTTCAATAGATTTATTTTCCTCATTATGATTTATGTTTTCCGGCCTCTTTGCATCCCTGGCAATCTTTGATTGGATATAAGATGTGACTATTACTTTGTTCAGTGCTAGGTGCTTTTGTATTCCTATAATTATTAATGAGTTTTTCTGAAACAGCTCAGTTCCTAAGAAATAGTTTGATCCATTTTGGTCTTTCTTTTAAGATTTATTTTAGGGGCGCCTGGGTGGCTTAGTCGATTAAGCGTCCGACTTTCGCTTAGGTCATGATCTCGCGGTTCGTGGGTTCGAGCCCCGCGTCGGGCTCTGTGCTGACTGCCAGCTCAGAGCCTGGAGCCTGTTTCAGAGTCTGTGACTCCTCTCTCTCTGACCCTCCCCTGCTCACGCTCTCTCTCTCTCTCTCCTAGAAATAAATTAAAAAAAAAAACTTAAAAAAATATTAAAAAAAGATTTATTATATATATTATATATATAAAATATATATATCCCATTAGCTGTAAAAACAAAGCAGTATTTAGTCTAGGGCTAATTATTCTCCACTGCTGAAGCAAGATGCTTCTGAATACCCTACCTAGTGTGTCATGAACTGTGAATTTTTCTGGTCTGGGTGATGGAAAGAGACTATTCCTATTCTGGTATGAACACTGAGCAGAGTTCCCTTTATTCCTCTGAGATGATTCTATCCAGCCTTGGGGAGTTTCCTCACACATCAGTAGCATTGATCAGTAACTGAGGAGGATGCTCTAAGTCTCTGGGATATTCTTTCTGTGTATGCTATCTCTTCTTCAGGATTCTGTGTGGAAAACTAGCTACTTTGTTCTCCCCAAATTTCCAGCTCTGTCTACTCTACCTAGAGAAATTATAGGCTTTACCTGAGAGTTCTCTTTGTGAACTGTGGTCTCAGGATGTTTCAGGCAGTAAGCTGGGGAAATCACAGTGTACACCTTGCTAGTTTTACATTTCCCAGAATTTACCACCCTTCATTGCCTGATATCACAAAAACTGCTTTATTATATATTTTGTCTGTTTTATTTTCATTATTTCAGGCAGGAGTAGCGTATATCTATTCATTTGATAGAAAAACAGTTGTCCTTTTCTAAGCATGCAAATTGATAACCTCATACCACTTTATATTAGTGCACCAGCAGTAGCTCAAGCCTGGATTTTATGATTTGTACACTCTAGATACACTCTGCAGACGTGGAGTCCCTATATGTTTTTCTGTTACTGGTTGAGTGTCTCTATCGCACAAAAGAAAGGCTAGCCCTTAACTTGCACGAGGCCAAGGACTCTTTTTTTAAAACATATCAAATGTTCACAATGGGAACTTAATGAAAGTTAAAGGATATGTTGGATTGCAGTATGTTTTCCAATTTTCTGATGGGGAAATTACTTCCATTAATTTTCTTTAACAAATTCTATCAGGTAAATCAGTGTATGAAATTTAAAGAAAAAAGCCAAAATGGGAATGAAAAATTAGGTCATGCCACAGTGGCTGTAAATTGTGGTAGAAAAATATCCTGATTGCTCAGCTCAAGTTTGAGCTTTAAATCTTTTACCAGCTTCTTAGCTTGCCTGTGATGTGCTGAGTCCTGGCAGGTGGCTCACCACAGGGACTAATCTGGGAACATTCAATTGCACAGAGAGCTACTAATCCCTGGAGGTTAATGGTGCAGACTGAACTGATTGTCTGGCATTACCCAGAGCCCTAGGGAACAGTGTTTGGGACCCAGGACCAACTAAACAGGATGGAGATAGGGTTGGAAGTATTGTCAGAGGCTATGCAAAAAGCACTAAAGGACCTTGCTTTAAGTTAGAATGGGCTACTATCCTTGTTCTTAAAACCGGGAAAACAACCTTAGTTGATTATAATCTTTCTACCTTTCCAATAATAAGATTCAGTAGGATACTGAATCTGTATGTAAGTAGGGTACATAGTTATGGGAGAAATAAGGAGTCTATTAGAGCGATGATACTGTAAAAATTTCTCCCAAAGTACCTCTAAAGAGAGTAAACCTGCCTTAAACCTCTCTCAGTAGCTTCTTTGCTCCTCCTTCCATTTGAGGAAATAGCTTATGTAACGAAACATGGAGGAAATGTGTTTGATGTCTCATATTTTTTCATGAAGTTTCAGGAGCATTGTGCTTTCTGCGCTATATTTTTCTATACGTGCTGTAATGTAAAAACTATGCTTTCATTTATTTACTATTAAATTACTTAGCCCACCCTACCTTTAAATCATCAGATAAAATTGTTCCTCCAGGAAGATATACTGCATTTATCTCATGACATTGTGCACCCAGCACATGACCACATACCCTGAGGTGTGCATATAATCCAATCTGAGAAGATATCTATGAGAATAAAGTGCATCAAGCCTAGGCAATACTCTTCTTTATGCCCTATAAGGACACTCTTCCGTCTAATTATTAATGAAGATGCACAAGAAATATTTTTCAACTTCCTTGCTGACTAAATTTTGCTTCTTGATTTTTAAACTCCAATGTTCTATTCACAGATCTTAATCTTTTGCTTATAAAGAGGCATATAAGACACCAGCAATCTGATCTTTATTTGTATTTAACTTTGACATATATTCAAATGTATTTATGTGTATGTGCTTTTTTTTCAAGGAAATATATGTATATTATCTTGAAGAAAATATCCACAGATATACTACAGAGCAATTTACTTTATTTGAAAATTTTAAGTGGCTTTCCCATTAAATGATTTATTAGCTTAGAAACCATGAACATAGAAGCGACTGGAATATTTGTTGGAAGTCATTAAGATTGTTTTAGGTAGGCAGATACCTGTTTCATTCTCTAAGTAAAACAGAATCAAGTAAGAAAATTTGTATCTCTATGACTAGTTTACTTGTTGAAAAGGTTTTTTCTCCTTTATTGGAGAAGTCGGCTAAGTTTCTTTCTTTCCCTTGAAAATACTGTTGTCTCAACACACTGCTCTATTCTTTTTTTTCCCTCCCCTGAACAAGCTGGGAATGATTTTCCTTGTATCATCATTCATATTATCCATCCTGTAGCTTTGTACCTGTAATGCAGTGCTCTTAAGTGTTTACTTCTCTGATGCCTGCAAACTCCTCCAAAGTAAGCTTTAGCCTCTACCTCATGTGGAGCCTTCCATATTCATCCATGTCAATAAATATTTCCTTTGTCTGAATCTCTCTCTAAGAATTTTGCTCATAACTTTCATTTGATACTTTTATATTAATCAGCTTATGCATTGTATTAATTTAATAATTAAATAATATTTTTATGTATATATGTTTTCTCTTCAGCTAGGCTAATGAGTCTCTGGAGAGAAGTTGCCCATCTCTTATATGGATCTCTTTCCTACAATGCCCATAATAGATCCTGATAAAAATTTTATTAAATAATGAATTTTATATATTTACTGTGCATTTTAGCTTTAGAAGCTGTGATGCTTGAGATTCAGCATTTGCTTTTACCTGTTCATACTAAATGGGACCTATTGAGTAGACAAGATGCTATCAATATATAATAGCTTTTTAAGAATCAAAGTAATTTTTATATGATTTAGGCAGCTTTTTTTTTTATCTTCATTGAGCTATGATTGACAAAATTGTACCATACTTAAAGTGTGCAATGTGATGATTTGCTATACATATACATTATTAAAGTTTTCTCCAGCCCTCAGGCTAATTAATATATCCATTTCTTCCTATATTTGTTCCCTCCTGTGCCCTCCCCCTCCCCCCTTTTTTGGTGAGAACTTTAAGTTATACTCTGAGCAAATTCAGTTATCCAATACAGTGTTATCAACTAATTGCCATGTTATGCATTAGATCCTAAGACCATATTTATCTTATAATTGAAAGTTTATACCCTTTTATAAACCTCTTCCTATTTCCCCCACCCTCCAAACTATGGCAGTCAGTTTTCTACTCTGTTTCTATGGGTTTGAATTTATTTTGATTACATATAAAAATGAAATTGTGCAATATTTGTCTGGCTTATTTCATTTAGTGTAATGGCATCCAAGTTAATCTGTTGTTGCAAATGATAGGATTTTCTTCTTTTTTAAGGCTGAATAATATATATGTAAAATATTATATATATACGCATATATAATTTTATATATACATATATATAATTTTCATTCCAGTCATCTGTTGATGGACACTTAGATTGTTTACATAGCTTAGCTATTGTGAATAATGATAAAATTAACATGAGAGTACAGATATCTCTTTTCTCTAAGGTAATGGCTTGCTTCCTTTGGTATATGTCCAGAAGTGGGATTGTTGGATTATATGGCAGTTCTATTTTTTTTAATGTTTATTTATTTGAGAGAGAGAGAGAGAGAGAGAAATAGAGCATGAGCAGGGGAGGAGCAGAGAGAGAGAGGGAGACACAGAATCTGATGCTCCAAGCTACCAGCACAGAGCCCGACGGGGGGCCCGAACTCACCAGGTGTGAGATCATGACCTGAGCCGAAGTTGGATGCTCAATTGACTGAGCCACCCAGGTGCTCCTGGCAGTTCTATTTTTAATTTCTTGTGGAACCTTTATACTAATTTCCATAGTGGCTGCACCAGTTTAAATTCCACCAACAGTGTACAAAGAAAAGGTTCCTTTTTCTCCATATCCTCACCAGTGTTTATCGCTTGTCTAAATTTTGATAATAGCTATCCTAATAGGTGTGAGATATCTCATTGTGGTTCTGATTTGCATTTACCTGTTGATTAGTGATATTGAGCACCTTTTCATGGCCTTGCTAGCTATTAGTATGTCTTTTGTGGAAAAATGTCTGTTTAGGACCTATGCCCATTGGGTTTATGTGTGTGTGTGTGCGCGCACATGCGCTCTTGAATTATATGTTCCTTGTATATTTTGGATGTTAACAGTTTGTTGGATATGTGATATGCAAACATGTCCCATTCTGTAGGTTGCCTATTCATGTTGTTGATTGTTTCCTTTGCCAAAGTTTAGTCTGATATAGTTCCACTTCTTATTTTTGCTTTTTGTTAGGCAGCTGTTTTAAATCTACACAAGACTGTTATTTCTCCTGACCTTCTAACATTGATGTATTATAAGTGATTTAGTTAGGTGAAGGTTCCAACTTGAAGAAAATTTGCAAGAGTTCAGTTCTTCTAAATGTTTAAATTACTTAAATGCAATTGTTTTTCCTGATACATGAATTGGCTGTTTGACTATTTCAGCATGTACAGATTTCTTCAGGAGGCTTTTGGGATGATTTCCTATAGGTCTTTATACTTTCTCAATACAAAACTTGAAACCTGACATAAATTTAGGTTGCTGTGTCTCAGCACACAGAGAGAATACCAGCACAGGCACTTATAAACATTAAAAAATATGTCCCTTTCCCTCTCTCTTTGTCATATATACTTTCTTTAGCACTGTCTCTTAGAAATCAAGACTTTAAAAGGAAACTATCCAGATGGTTTGAAAAAAAAAAAATGAATGGGAAAAAGTCTAAAGAGCATACAAGGCCAAAGTATGATGAGAAAAAGAAGGTCATCTGAGAAAATTAGAGGAGTGATGGGAAAGGAAAGGGCAGAAACAAAGAATTTTGTGGAGGTGGGGAGTCAAAAGTCTGAATACTGAAATTACTTTGAAGAAAATGGATGGAAGACTGTGCCAAATACATATAGAAATTAATTTTCTCTCAAGGAGGAAAATTTACTGCCATTTTTTGGAAGAGATCACTCAGCATTTTTCAGACATGAAATTTCAAAGCTAAACCAGTTATAAAAACCACGAGACAAGAGTAAGTGAGAGTCTATGTTGGGATTTGTTTCTTCTGTTTCAGCTGTTTCTAATGAGATGTGGCATGAGAGCAGCTCTTCTGTTTTGACACCGTGGACACTAGTAGTGTGTCTTACCTTAACTTTTATGGCAATAATTACAAAGTCGATGAAGTTAGGGATTAATAAGAATTGAGGGATATGATGACTATTTTGGGAGGACTTTTCAAACTTGCAAAAGTGATGGTATCATCTATTTTTCTCTTGATGCTTCATTTATTTGTGTAGTTCACGAAGGGCAAACTATTCACAGAGAATTCCATCCCTGTTGGATTGTTCTGGCTCTGCAGACAGACAGTAAATTAAAACAAAATGCAACAAAAACTAGTAATAAAATCTTGAATTTCATTGACCTTCCTTTTTAGGTTTCATCTAGAAAATTTCCTTCATTTTTCAGTTGTTTACTAAAGGTCTGGAAGTCCACAAGTGTTTTGATTTATACTGATATTTGGAGTTTTTAGTACCTTTGTCAATACTGAAAATTTCTCATATTTCTTATGTACAGAATAAAAGGAATATATGTTATGACTTGAACTTGTCTTTATTTAATTCTCCCACCCATATATTAGTGAAAACTTTTTGGTTGTAAATAACAGGAAGTAGCCTGAGCCATCTTAAGTGTAAAAGGAGAATTTATTGTATAAGAATACAGAGGTGACTCATATAACTGAACAATGGAAATGCAGGTGGATCTCCATAGATAATGAGAACAAAGAACAGGAGAGGTATCAGAAACCCCTGTTTATTGTCTGTTTTCTCTGCATGTTCTTAAAAATTATCTTCTACATTTAAAAATTTGGTTTCTATTTGTATACCATGTTCATAGCAGCATATTTACAATAGACATAAGGTAAAGAAGCAAACTAAGTGTCTAACAACTGGTGAAAGAATAAAGAAAATGTGGTATGTACATACAGGGGTATATTATTCAGCTTTAAAATGAAGGAAACTCAGATGTATAATATAACAAGGATGAACTTTGAGAATGTTATGCTAAGTGAAATAAGCCAGTCACAAAAGAGAAATACTTTATGATTGTACTTTTATGAGATACTTGGAGTAGTCAAATTCATAGGGACAGAAAGTAAAATGGCTTTGCCAGCGCTGGGAGGAGGAGGAAAATGGGGAGTTGCTATTTAATAGGTATAGAGTTTCAATTTTGCAACATGAAGAATTCTGAAGATTGGTGACACAACACTGTGAAAGTACTTACCACTACTGAAGTGTGCACTTAAAATGGTTAAGATGATAAATTTTAGATTACGTATATTTTACCACAATTTAAACAAAGTAAATGATTGTAGATAATTTAACTTGTCTGGTAATTGTGCATATGGATTTACTAAGCAGGAAAGTGATGCTAGGTGGTGGACACATACTGCATACAATTGGATGATAACCAGTCTCTGGTGAGTAGCAGTAAATGTTAAATTGTTCAACATTGATTTTTGGTGGAGTATTGCTTAATAAAGAATAAAATATCTTCGTGAGGTTAAAAACAACCCTGCTTTTTCTGATTTGCTGGTTGACGTAATGCAAAATATTCTCCCATCCTCAGCATCTGACTTTATATAATATACTTTAGTCCCTAAAAAGGCTATAATCTCTTAAATTCTAGCTATCTGACTCCATTTTTTTTTGTGCTCATCCTGGTCCAGTATCATCTAATAAACAAATACTCACTTGTAAAATTTGCTGAAATACATAAGAAATGTACACCCCTGTGTCTTTAAAGGAAGAAGTAAGAATGTCAGACCTACCAGAAGCTGGGAGACAGATCGTAGAGACTGGTACTCTGTGTCCCAGGTTTGACTGTAGGAACCAGAGGGAACTGAGGAACCCCCTGAGACAGCTGACTCATGCACAGGGTGACTATTAGAAATATCCCAGAGGAGAAACCTTGGTGAACATCTTGGCCCATTTTAGTTCCCCCCAAAATAAAAGGAGTCAGTGAATAAAACAGGATAAAAGCAGATAGCTGAGAACTTGAATTAGTTCTCACTAGATGCAGTTTAAGGCAGAGGCCAGGGACCAGAATCCCAAGAACAGACACACGTGGGGAAGTCAGAACTGAAAATTCTAGGAATCAGAGGGCAGGAGGTTGAGAAGTTAGAGAGAAAGCGTGTCAACAAATTGTGACAATAGTGTACCTTGTTGGAAGCAGCATCATGGTGAGCCCTGGCCACATTGGAAGGGTCCTGGCTCTGGTCACTGCTTCTATTTGTTTGCAGCCACCTTGGTGAAAATAGTTTGCCTAAAACCAAACTGGTAAAAGTGGTTAAACATGAGTTTTGTAATAGGTTATTCATATATTATTAACGTGGAAACATTGGAGAAGGTGTTTAGAATTTTAATGTTAACATTTTTCAGAATTTTGGGCATTTTTCTCTAGTCTTTCAACTTTGATTTTTATTTAATGATGCATTTTCATCCAATCGTGTTTGCTTTTCTTAGCAAGTCTTTATAAATTTTGTACCAGATTGCCCAAAACAAGGCAGTCTAAAATCTGTTTTAATTAGTCATTTGTTCTTTTATTATATACTCCAGGGAATCTGCAGAAGTAAAGACAAAATATAGTTAAGGTTGGTTGTAGAGAATGAAGTTGTTGGATGTCATTGAAGTTTGTATTAATCACTATATTCACCCAGAACATTCTGAATTTTTTATCTCAAAGTCTTTCAGCTATCAAAATAATGTAAGGATTTACTGGGTTAGAAAAGATGGCGTGTCCTCTCTCTTCTCCCCTTTCTCTAGTGAAGATATCAGTGGCTCAAAGTCATTTGCTATCAAGAGTTTTACTCATGTATCATTTTATACATTGTTAGATTGATAAATTTAAACTTAACCTTAAAGCTATCTGAGAAGCCACTTTGAGACTGTACATGTTTTTCATTATAGCTTCAATTCTGACAGCAACATTAAGTAGTAAAAATACTTTTCTGTAAAATTTGCTGAAACACATAAGAAATGTACAACCAAAATGGAACACAAAATAGGGTTAAGTAATGAAGTTCACATCACTGGCTAAAAATGAACCTAAACATTTTAAAAAGCAAAATTACATAGAAAGAAGCAAGATTTTTATTTAGAAATATGGATGAAAGTTATAAAAATTATAATACATTTTAAAAAATTATAAAATAATGTTAACTGGTAGTTGGAAACATTGATTTTAGAACAGTTACCTTTCAGACAAATGAGCAGAACAGACATAATTGACTGTATGTGAATTAGGAATGAGGAAGAAAAGGAACTTTTGTTTCCCTCAAAAATTCTGGGAAAAAAAAATGACAAAAAGACTTAATGACTCATGAAATCTCACAAGCTTTTTCAAGAGCATCAAAATTACTAAGATGAAAAATCCGTATCAGATAATATTTTTGACCATTAATCCTTTCAAACAATTTGACTTTGGGAAATTTCTTTAGGTCAGTTTGTTTTTGACAATTCACTTTGAGCTCTTGGTTATTCTCAGCAGCCCGTTTCCATCTGCCATTCTCTCTTGTTAAAATCCATTGATGTGATAGGAAGACTCATCCTTTCCTGTTAGTTGTTGGAATGAAAATGCGGAGAATATTCTTGGAGGACAGTTGACTTCATCAACAGTTAACAGAGATACTTAAGATTATGCAGTCCAGAACCCTCACTTTACAACTGACAAAAAAAAAAAAAAAAAAGGAAGACTGGGCATTTGTGGTATTGTGCCCAAAGTCACAGCAATGACAAAAATGGAAATAAATGGAGATTAGACGTCCTTTTTTAATTTTTATTTTTTTTATTTTTGAGAGAAAGACACACACACACACAGAGTGCAAGTGGGAGAGGGGCAGAGAGAGAGGGAGACACAGAATCTGAAGCAGGCTCCAGGCTCTGAGCTGTCAGCACAGAGCCTGATTCAGGGTTCGAACTCAATGAACCATGAAATCATGACCTGAGTGAAGTTGGACGCTTAAAGGGCTGAGCCACCCAGGCACCCCTGGAGGTTTTAGACTTCTAACTTCCTACAGTTTTAAAAATTGGGAGAAAATTACTCTGTTCAGTACACACTTTGGCTTGAATTTAAAAATCTGATTAAAAAAACCATGATTGTTGCATTGTTGCCCCATGCTAAGAAGGTGGCATATGTGTTGTTCTTCTTGGTTCCTTTCAGGGAGTAGGATAGTAATAAAAGTTGACATTTGTGTAGCATTGGTCATTGGCCAAATACTGTGCTAAACTCATTTAATCCCCACAGTAACATTGTATAGTAGATAACTGCTGTTATCCCCATTGTGATGGATTGAATGCAAAATACCCTCACACTTAAATAATCCTTCCTTGTAAACACACTCCTTGTAATATGACATTAAGATTCTTCTGTCAAGTGGTAAAGTCTATATTTTTTACCCTCTGTATTTGTGTTGATCTTATGATTTGCTTTGGTCACTAAAATGCAGTGGAGCAATGTTATGGCATTTCTGAGTGCAGGATTCAGGGGCCATTGCTGCTCTGTCTGTCTCTCAGAACCCTGCCAGTACTATGTGCACAAGCCTGAGCTAGCCCATGTAAGGGTGAGAGACTACACACAGGAGATCTGTCCCAGCCAAAGCCATCTTAGATTAGCTTTCATCCAAAATATGTGAGAGAGCCAAGCCAAGATCAGCAGATTATATGGTTTATGGTTGTGAAGCCATATAGCATAATGGTTTAAGAACATGGACACTGGAGTCAGGTTCATGAATAGCCCAGTTAGGAACAGAAGAAGGACTGAGTTTGAGACCATTAAAAAAAAAATCCAACTGAAACATATAACTGTGGGCAGGAACAAATGCTGTTTGTCTTAGACCAGTGAGTTTTGGGTTTGTTATCTTATACAGCAATGGCTAAGTTATATGCTCATTTAATAAATGAGGAACTGAGGTACTGAATGGTATAATAGTTAGCCAGTGGTTCCAAAACAAAAAGTAAGGAGAGCTGGGATTTGAACCTAGGCAGTGGGACTCTGGTCTGCATGCTCTTAAAATATTATGCCATGTGGCTTCAAAAGTGCAAACTGCGTAACACAAAGATGAACAGAGGCCATCCTGCCTATCTTTAGTCCTGAATCGTTTAAGGGAACAAACTTTCTAATGAATTCCCATCTCTTCCCACGGACATATTTAAATCTCTTGATTTGTCTTTTTATTTATTGTCTCACCTCATCTCTATTCCACTTAATGGAATGACTTTCTCAACCATAGTTCAAATTCTGTCTCATCTGTAGGAGAAAAGAAAAAATCCTTTTCTCTACCCATATTAGGTTCTCTGCTTGGGGCTCTGTAAGTCAGACTAACAAAAGATTGATAAGAGGAAAACACACAGAAATTTATTAACATACGCATTGCTCATAGACATGGGTGTACTTAGCAATGAGTAACTCAAAGAGGTGGTTAGGACTTGGGCTTATATAGTATCTTAACAAAAGTACAATAAATTTTTAGACAAATGACAAAACATAAAGGAAAAATACTTTGAATTTCTATGATGGCAGATTTGGGGAAGGCAGATAGAAAAATGGGAACTAATGGAAGATAAGGGATAGTAAAGTTTGGTATATAGATTTTTTTGGTGCTATTTCGAGGCTGATAAGAGTCTAGAGTTGTGTCTGTGATTAACTTTTGTCATTCCTGGTAGAGAGCAGTGTGAAGAAGTTTAAAAATTATGTGCCGTATAGGGGCAATTAAGGGGAGGGCAGAGGGCTTTGCTTATATGTACTTTTTTTTCATTTACTTTCAGCTCAAAATAATTCTTATGCTAAATTGAATATTTTGTAGTGGCATATTCTGATACCCTTCACCGTTTATGCTTTTGTTAGCTGTTACAGTAAACATCTTATCCGTGCTAACTCCTTCTCAACTCAGGAAGGTCCCTCTGAATACAATGACAATCTGCTATCGATCAGTTCAGAACTACATTTTCCAACAACTCTTATCTGCTCAGGAATCTGTTTCCATGCCAGGTGCTGTATAAAAGGTTACTTACTCCATGTTGGACCATATCTTTCTAAGCCATGTTACTCTTTTCAGTATTGTACCATTTACACTGTTTCTCTAAACCTCTGGTTATAAGCCAGTTTTCTTAACATTGCATCTGTAGTTCACCACCAAGATCCACCTAAGTCTTGAGTCAAATTATTTGACTCAATATAAAAAATATATATTTTTTATTTTATTTATTTATTTATTTATTTATTTATTCAAATAGTTTATTGTCAAATTAGTTTCCACATAACACTCAGTGCTCATCCCCACAAGTGCCCTCCTCCATGCCCATCCCTCCTCTCCTCCACATCCATCAGTCCTCAGTTTTTTCAGCATTCAAGAGTCTCTCCTGGTTTGCCTCTCTCCTTTTCCCCCACCATTTCCACCCTTCTTCTCCCCCTTGTTCCTCTGTCAAGTTCCTCCTAATCTTCCTATATGTGCAAACATATATTTGTCCTTCTCTGCCTGACTTATTTCGCTCAGCATAACACCCTCAAGGTCCATCCATGTTGCTCCACATGGCCAGATTTCATTGTTTCTCATTGCCATGTAGTATTCCATGGTATAGATAAACCACATCTTCTTGATCCATTCATCTGTTGATGGACACTTAGGCTCTTTCCAGGTTTTAGCTATTGTGGAGAGTGCTGCTATGAACACTGCGGTCCATGTGCTCCTATGCCTCAGCATTTCTGTATCCCTTGGGTAAATCCTAGCAGTGCTATTGCTGGGTCATAGGGGAGTTCTATTGTTAGTTTCCTGAGGAACGTCCACACTGTTTTCCAGAGGGGCTGTACCAGTTTACATTCCCACCAACAGTGTAGGAGGGTGCCCGTTTCTCCACATCCTCGCCAGCATCTAGAGTTCTCTGATTTGCTCATTTTAGCCACTCTGACTGGCGTGAGGTGGTATCTCAGTGTGGTTTTGATTTGTATTTCCCTGATGAGGAGCGATGCTGAGCATCGTTTCATGTGTCTGTTGGCCATCTGGATGTCCTCTTTGGAGAAGTGTCTGTTCATATCTTCTGCCCATTTCTTCACTGGGTTGTTTGTTTTTCGGACGTGTAGTTTGGTGAATTCCTTGTAGATTCTGGATATCAACCCTTTATCTGATATGTCATTTGCAACTATCTTTTCCCATTCTGTTGGTTGCTTATTAATTTTCTGGGTTGTTTCCTTGGCTGTGCAGAAGGTTTTAATCTTGATGAGGTCACAACAGTTTATTTTTGCTCTTGATTCCCTTGCTTTTGGGGATGTGTCAAGTAAGAAGTTGCTGCGGTGGAGGTCAAGGAGGTTGTTTCCTGCTTTCTCCTCTAGGGTTTTGATGGTTTCCTGTCTCACGTTCAGGTTTATCCATTTTGAGTTTATTTTTGTGCATGGTGTGACAAAATGATCTAGTTTCATTCTTCTGCATGTAGCTGTCCAATTCTCCCAACACCATCTGTTAAAAAGGCTGTCTTTTTTCCATTGGATAGTCTTTCCTGCTTTGTCAAAGAGGAGTTGGCTGTATACTTTTGGGTCCACTTCTGAGTTCTCAATTCTGTTCCATTGGTCTATGTGTCTGTTTTTGTGCCAATACCATACTGTCTTGATGATGACAGCTTTGTAGTAGAGGCTAAAGTCTGGGATGGTGATCCCTCCCGTTTTGGTTTTATTTTTCAGGATGACTTTGGCTATTCGGGGTCTTTTGTGGTTCCGTACAAATTTTTGGATAGATTGTTCTAGTTTTGAGAAGTATGCTGGTGCAATTTTGATTGGAATTGCATTGAATGTGGAGAGTGCTTTAGGTAGTAATGACATCTTAACTATATTTATTCTTCCTATACATGAGCATGGAATGTTTTTCCATTTCTTTGTGACTTCTTCAATATCCTTCATAAGTTTTCTATGGTTTTTATCATACAGATCTCTTGTATCCTTGGTTAGGTTTATTCCGAGGTATTTTATGGTTTTTGTGCAATTGTGAATGGGATCCGTTTCTTGATTTCTCTTTCTGTTGCTTCATTGTTGGTGTATAAAAATGCAACCGATTTCTGTACATTGATTTTGTACCCTGCAACTTGGCTGAATTCTTGGATCAGTTCTAGTAGGCTTCTGGTGGAGTCTGTCGGGTTTTCTACGTAGACTGTCATGTCCTCTGCGAAAAGTGAAAGTTTGACTTCCTCTTTGCCAATTCTGATGCCTTCGATTTCCTTTTGTTGTCTGATGGCTGATGCTAGGACTTCCAGCACTATGTTAAACAACAGTGGTGAGAGTGGACATCCCTGTCCTGTTCCTGATCTCAGGGGGAAAGCTCTCAGGTTTTCCCCGTTGAGGATGATGTTAGCTGAGGGCTTCTCATACATGGCTCTGATGATGTTTAAGTAGGTTCCTTCTATCCCAACTTTCTCTAGTCTTTATTAAGAAGGGATGCTGTATTTTGTCAAATGCTTTTTCTGCATCTATCGACAGGATCATATGGTTTTTATCTTTTCTTTTGTTAACGTGGTGTATCACATTGATTGATTTGCGAATGTTGAACCAGCCCTGTAACCCAGGAATGAATCCCACTTGATCTTGGTGGATGATTCTTTTTATATGCTGCTGGATTCGATTTGCAAGGATCTTGTTCAGGATTTTTGCATCTGTATTCATCAAGGATATTGGCCTATAGTTCTCTTTTTTTGCTGGATCTCTGTCTGGCTTGGGAATCAGAGTGATGCTGGCTTCAAAAAATGAGTCCGGGAGTTTTCCTTCGATTTCTGTTTTTTGGAATGGTTTGAGAAGAATTGGGATTAATTCTGTTTTAAACGTCTGGTAGAATTCCCCAGGGAAGCCATCAGGTCCCGGGCTCTTATTTGTTGGGAGATTTTTGATCACTGATTCAATTTCTTCACTCGTTATGGGTCTGTTCAGGTTTTCTATTTCTTCCCGTGTGAATTTTGGTAGTGAGTGTGTGTTTAGGAATTTGTCCATTTCTTCTAAGTTGTCCAATTTGTAGGCATATAATTTTTCATAGTATTCCCTAATTTCTTGTATTCCTGAGGGGTTGGTTGTAATAAGTCCATTTTCATTCATAATTTTGTCTATTTGGGTGCTCTCTCTTCTTTTTGATACGTCTAGCTGGCGGTTTGTCAATTTTGTTTACTTTTTCAAAAAACCAACTCTTGCTTTCATTGATCTGTTCAATTGTTTCTTTGGTCTCTATGTTGTTTATTTCTGCTCTAATTATTACTATTTCTCTTCTTCTACTGGGTTTAGGGCATACTTCTTGCTCTGCCTCTAGTTCCTTTAGGTGAGCTGTTAGATTTTGGACTTGTGTTTTTTCTAATCTCTTGAAATAGGCCTGGAGAGCAATGTACTTTCCTCTTAGGACTGCCTTTTCCACATCCCATATATTTTGAATTGTTGTGTTTTCATTTTCATTTGTTTCCATATATTTTTTAATTTCCTCTCTAATTGCCTGATTGGCCCATTCATTCCTTAGAAGGGTGTTCTTTAACCTCCATGTTTTTGGAGGTTTTCCAGACTTCTTCCTGTAATGGATTTCAAGTTTCAAAGCATTGTGATCTGACAGTGTGCATGGTATGATCTCAATTCTTTTATTTTTATTGAGGGCTGCTTTATGTCCCAGTATGTGATCTATCTTGGAGAATGTGCCATGTGCACTTGAGAAGAAAGTAAATTCCCTGGCCTCAGGATGTAAATGTCTAAATATATCCATCAGTGCCATCTGGTCCAATGTGTCTTTCAAGTCCATTATTTCTTTAGTGATTTTCTGTCTGGTTGACCTATTCATTGCTGTAAGTGGAGTGTTAAAGTCCCCTGCTGTTAGCACATTTTTATCTATAAGCTTGTTTCTGTTTGTGGTTAATTGTTTTAGATATTTAGGTGCTCCCATATTCGGTGCGTAGACATTTATGATTGTTAGTTCTTCCTGATGGATGGACCGTGTAATTATTTTGTAGTGCCCTTCTTCATCTCTTGTGACTGTCTTTAAAGTCCAGTTTGTGTGATATAAGTATCGCTACTCCGGCTATCTTTTGATTTCCTGTAGCATGATGTATATTTTTCCATCCCCTTACTTTTATTTATTAATTATTTTATTTTATTTTATTTTTTTTTATTTCTACGATAGAGAGAGAGAGAGACAGCGTGAGCAGGGGAGGGTCAGAGAGAGAGGGAGTCACAGACTGAAACAGGCTCCAGGCTCTGAGCTGGCAGTCAGCACAGAGCCCGACGCGGGGCTCGAACCCACGAACCGCGAGATCATGACCTAAGCGAAAGTCGGACGCTTAACCGACTAAGCCACCCAGGCGCCCCTCCATCCCCTTACTTTTAATCTGAAGGTATCTTCCAGTCTAAAATGAGTTTATTGTAGACAACATATAGATGGATTTTGTTTTTTAATCCATTCTGCTACCCTATCTCTTTTGATTGGAACATTCAGCCCATTTACATTCAGTGTTATTATTGAAATATGTGGGTTTAGAGTCTTTGTATCTTTTGTAGGGTTCATGTTTGTGGTGGTGTCTCTGGTATCTTTGTTCCTTGCAACCTCTCCTTCAGAGCATCCCCCTCAGGATTTCTTGTAGGGCTGGCTTCGTGGTGACAAATTCTTTCAATTTCTGTTTATTTGGAAAGGTTTTTATCTCTCCTTCTATTTTGAATGACAGGCTTGCTGGATAGAGGATTCTTGGCTGCATATTTTTACTGTCCATCACATAGAAGATCTCCTGCTACTCCTTTCTGGCCTGCCAAGTTTCAGTAGATAGGTCTGTCCCCACTCTGATCAGTTTTCCTTTGTATGTTAGGGCCCTTTTCTCCCTAGCTGTTTTCAAAATTCTCTCTTTGTCCTTGTATTTTGCCATTTTTACTATGATATATCATGCAGAAGATCGATTCAAGTTACGTCTGAGGGGAGTCCTCTGAGCCTCTTGTATTTCCACATTGACTTCCTATCCCAGGTCGGGGAAGTTCTCTGCTATAATTTGTTCCAGGATTCCTTCAGCACCTTTCCCTCTCTCTTCGTCTTCTGGGATTCCTATGATACGGATATTGTTGCGTTTGAATGTATCGCTGAGCTCTCGAATTCTTCTTTCCTGTTCCTGGATCAGTTTGTCTCTTTTTTTGTCAGCTTCTTGTTTTTCTATAATGGTGTCTTCTAAATCACTTATTCTCCTTTCTGCCTCTTCAATCCGTGCATTGGAGGCCTCTAACTTATTATGTATCTCATTTATCGCATTTTTTAATTCTTCATGCCTATTCTTATTTTCCATTCTGACTGTAGCCATAGTTTCTTTGATGTCCCCGATGTTTTTTTCAAGTCCAGCTATTAATTTTACCATTATTATTCTAAAATCTTGTTCAGTAATGGTGCTTCTATGTTTTGAGCAGTTCATTGGCTGTCATTTCTTCTTGGAGTTTCTTTGGAGGAGTGCTCTTTCGTTTCATCATTTTAGTTAGCTTTCTGGCTCTTGTTGGTTTTAAAGACCTGTTATGCTCTCTGTTTCTATGAGCCCTGGTATACCCAAGAAGACTCTTTGACTTTCCAGAGCCAATCCTCTCGGAGACTGTTTTTTGAATGGTATCCCTTGGTCTCTCTTGTTGGGACCTTGGTTATTTTTTTTTTTCCTCTTCGTAGTGATATTTGAGACTCTCCTCCTTGTGTACTCTGGCTTGTTTCTTGAGGTAGCCCTGGAAAAGAAAACAGACAGACAAACACACAGGGAGCAGGAGCACACAAACGCACAGGCTGATTCAACTAACATGCAAAGTGAGAGGGAAAACGAAAAAGTTAAGAGAAAAGACAGAGGAGGGAGGGCGAATAATAGGGAGTATAAAATACATAAAAGGGTCAAAAAGGGGAAAAGAAAAGGAAAAAAGAAGAAAACCGATGGACAAAGAACGGTTTAAAGCATATACCTGGATTTCCCAGCTACAGTTAATTAGCCGTGTGTATGCAGTGCTGGTTGTAGAGCATAGAGAAAGAGAGAGAAGGCAGGGTGGGATGAGGCAAAATTGGAAATAGAATGAACAGGCAGAAGGGATACGACACTTTTTTCAAAGAGGTAAAGGGTAGAATATGGTTGGATAGGTGAGAGAAGGATTCTGGAATTATCCAGAGAAACTATATAGTCTAATTACTCCTGAGAGAAAGAGATGAAAATGTAGGTAGGTGTAGAATTTACATTTACAGAATGGACTCGTGATTGTTTAAGCAAGTTGGCGACCAGAGTTAATCAGGTCAGTGTTCTGGGGAAAAAAGAGAGAAAAGAGAAAGAAGAAGAAAAAAAGAAAGAAAAAAAGTGTAGAAGGGGAAAAAAAGGAAAAAAAAGGGGAGGAGGGCAGCCCTCAGGCAGGGATGGGCGTGGCGTGATCCAATGCTTCAGGCGGGAGCTCTGCCTTGGCGATTGTGGGGAGGAGAGTGAGGGTGCTCCAGTCCCTTCTTGAACCAAGCGCTGCACCTCGCTTTTTTGGGCGTGTCAACTCCCCGTTCCGGGGACGCAGCCGAAGTTGGTTGCACTCTTCAACCCAGGCCAGTCCCAATCTACAAATCCCAGTCTGCGTTCCCTCTGAGATAGGCTTAGACACAGCTTCCCAGGCAACCCCCTGGGGGCAATTCCAGGCCCCCTGCCGAGCTCTGGGGGCGGAGTCAGAATCGCTGCTTCCTTCTTTGGGTCCGGCTGGCGCGCATGGGCGGGGGCTTGCCTGCGGGGTGCGCCGAGCCCGCTGCAGTGAGGAAAACCAGGTCCCTCTGTGGCTCGTCACCCGAAACACGAACTCACAGGCAAATCTCCCGGTTTTTTGCTCTCTGCCTTCCCTCTTGGGTTCCGCCAGCCAGGAGCGCAGACGCCCGTTGTCTGCGCGGCTCTTTCAGGGATCCCAGCTTCCTGGGAGCTACAATGGCGGCAGGCCCGCCACCACTCTGAAGTCCAGCCGCCAGGAGCGGCACAAAGAAGCAGTTTGTGTGCTCAGCCACCTCCCCCGGGACCAGTTGGCACGAGGGGACCTGGTGTGCAGGTATTTGGCAAGTACGGTCTTTCTATGCACTGAGCGGAGGTACCCCCCCACCCCCCGGAGGTTTTTCTGTTTCGGACTACTTTTCCCCTCTCACTCCCCGTAGAGGGTAGAGGGGGATCGCCTCCCACCCTGGAGTCTCCGATCCCTGCCCGATTTTATCTTCCCCAGTTCGCACTCACGTTAGCAGGCTTTCTCAGTGGATTCTGCGTCCTTTTTCTCCCAGTCTCTCAGGTTTTCTAAGGGGTCCAATGGCTTCAGATCTTTTCTGTGTGATGTATGGGCGTGAGTGCAAGTACGGAGCTCCTTACTTCTCTGCCATCTTGCCCCCTTCTCAAATTATTTTTATTGCAGGTGACTGAAATCCACCACATTGGCTTAACCAGAATGGGAGAATTCATAATTATTGTGGGGTATCTTATGGAGTGGGTACCTTATGGAGTCCAGGGAAGGGACACAGTGGGACCTGATGAGTGTACTGAATCTGCTTCTTTCTAGTCTATATCTTCTGTGTGCAGACAGGCTTTGATTGAATACTTGGCACACACTGCAGAACACAGAGGGTTGACTGTTCCCAGTTACATATTACAGGCCTACCAGTTTGGCTGACTTTCTGTTTCTCACTCAGTTTGGTTAAGTTGCTGATCGTCTCTGAAAAAATCAAGTAGGGTCAAAGAATAAGATAGGGAGAAAGATCACTGATTATCCCAACTGTGTCTCCGGTAAGTACCATTTCTGGCCCAGGAACCTTGGCCAGAAGAGAGTGTTACTAGGGGCAGAATGGTTACCAGAGGCGAACTTCTGTCATCTGTAGATGTCCCCTTTCAGCTATTTTTAGGGGACATGAGGGTTCTGGTGAGACAAGCTGGTAGGTATCTACTACCCTGTCTTTCTGGGAATGATCTTAGTCATTTTCTGACTCTGAAATGTAAGGCTAATGTGGAGAAAAACAAAATGAAGAAGACATTTTTAGGGTTCTGGAGGTCTGTGTTTGAATTTCAGCTTGTTTATCTGTATATAACAACTGACAACTTGTTTATATCCTTGGGACTTGGTTTTATCTATAAGATGATATTTGTGAACCTCTTTGGAGAAGGCATTCCCAGGCTTATCTTACCCTCTAGAATTCCCTTCTGTATTCATTTCTAAGCCTGTGCACTTCTCCTGCATCTTCTCACCTTCAAAGCCCTGGACAATGAGGGAGAGTCAGTATTCCATACTCTAGTATGTATGGCTTATAGTTTAATTGTTTTTTCTTTAATTTTTACAAATTGAAGTTTCTCTGCCCATGTTGGAAATACCCTATTTATAGTTTTGTTTGTTTAAGTTTAAGTTGTTTTTATAGCCTTTCCCCTGTTAACTATTCTGACATTACTTTGGACCATCTTACTCAACTTTCTCCTAAGAGTCCATATATATCCAGTGCCACTGCTATCTCAAATGTGTGATTTGACCTGCATTTCATCTTTCTATACCCTTGGAGGGAAGGGGCATGTTTTCTCTGTATCTTATTTACCCAGCAACACTTGACCTGGAGCTAGCACATAGTAGGCATTCATTAAGCATTTGTTGTACCACAAATATATTGAACACCAGCTGTCATGTGTGAATGGGGTTGTCAGATGGTCCACAAAGGAAACAACTGTGGCAAGTCACAGAAAAAGGACTATCTTTTCATTGGAGCATAAGGTTGGTTCTTTGATCTGGAGGAGTCTTGTTCCCCTGACAAAGATTTAAGCACACTGTGTGCTTTCTTTCAATTAATGCTAATGGCAGGGTTTCCAACAAATACAGCAAATAAGAAGGATAAGAGACAGAGACAACTTCCAATGCTACTTTTATTAAAAAATAATCTGCAGCTTATCTTAGCTCTTTCAACATCTAATATCCAAGGATGGCTATTTGAATATTTTCCCTGCCAGTACCTCTAAGGTTTTGAAGCGAGGACATCACTGATTCCTCATCTCTGCCCAGCAATATGTGCAGCACGGACAACAGGCTGACTCCTGCCTCCACCTCCTCCACTAGTTTCTCTTCCCTTGCTCTTTGCCACTGTTCCATATTTATGAGAAGGGGAGGGTGAGAAGGGAAAGGAAGAGCTGTGATGCGTTATTACTTGTTTCTAGGGGTGTTCTCCCTTTGTCTTTTATAATTTCTCTATTCATTTCTTTTTCTGTTGCCCAAATCTTATTTTTGTGTTGTTCTACTTTAAATCTGCCAAACTATGGGGTTGACTATCCTAAGTCGGAAAAGAGAAATATAAGTGCATGCTGATATAGCAGGTATAATTATAAATATCTTTCTGCATCTGCAGCCAAAATCTAGGTTTACATTTGCCTAATGTGACAGTTGCTTATCAGCTGTGTGAACTTGGTGAGGTTGCTTAACCTCTCTCTGTCTCAGTTTTCTTGTCTACACAATGGAGATAATAGTACCAATCACATAGGCATAATATGAAAAATAAAATAATTCTGTAAATGTGATATTATAGTTTCTGTCACATTGAAAGTGCTAAAAACGTTTATTATTATTGTCGTTACTGTTATTATTGGTAATTGTATCATGACGTATCCTTTAGCATATTTCCATTCAGCGAATGTTCTTTGAGTTTAATCTGAATGTAAAATCCTGTGCTGACTCCTATAGGAGATATTAAGATATCTTAAGGTTCCAAATTTAGAGGAGTTTCCAGTCTGATGGAGATGAGATACATATGCAAACTAATCTTATTAGGAAGAGGATTGTAAATGCTAGAATAATGAGATAACAATCCAAAATGAATGGGAGTGAACAGTTAAGCACAATGTTGAATCTAGCCAGGTTTTATTGAGAGGTACTATTTGAACTGAACTATGAAGAATAAGATAGGGTGAAGGAAACTAAGAGGGAGGAAAAGCATTGGAGTTTGAGGAGGCTTAAAAATTAGCTGAGGAAAGAAATATTGGATAGTCATTTTCCATCCATATAATATTTCATTGAAAATTTATCTATTTATTTAGTCAATTGATTAGATAATAATTCACATGCAAAGAGACAGGAAAGGACTGCTGTGGATTAGCATTTTCCAATTGGCTGATAGAAATTCCCGGACAAATGATTCTGTGGTCATATACATTTTGAATTGCAAAAACATTTTGCTATCCTTTCAGATTCTGCCTCCCGTTTTCTTACTACTTGCAACCTAACGACTAACACATGCCATATATTTTAAGATTTTCTTAACAGCACCGCCTAACTTTTTTTCCTCCAAAATCCTGTATGACATGAGATTGGCCAACTTAGGCTGCAGCAACAAACAACCTCAAAATCTAGCTTAGAGCAACAAAAAATTGATTTCTCAGTCATGCGTACCATGTCCAAAGCAGGCCAGCAGAGAGGGATGCACTGCTCATTGTCATCTCTCAGTGACAGACTGATTGAAGTTCCATCTAACGCCTGCTTCTGCAGCATCCTTGGGAAAAGGGGCAGTGGCTTTGATGGTTCCACCCAGAAGTGTTTATGTTCACTCCATTGACGTTTCTTTTTTGTCCAAAGCAAGTCATATGACCACTTCTAATTTCGAAGAAGGTGAAAGTAAAACTTACCATGCTCCTAGGGAATGAGAGGGAAACTTGGGTATTTGTAAACAGGTCTAATGACTATTGTAATTAGATTACGAAGTTAAATGAGACTGCAGAATTTCTCAGTCTTTAATATACTAATGTAAAATGTGGATTTTCCAGAGGGTGTTATACCATACAGGCTGTCACTCTTATTTGAATCTGGGACCCTTTTTCTTCAATAATTTCATGGCACTATTGTTTCATGGAATCCAAAATATGAAATTTTTATATATACTATAGGCTATTTTTAAGTGACTATGTTTAGAAGTAGGAACTGAGATAGGATTGGTATTTTTAGACCTGAGTATCTGGTACAGCAGTCTGAATGTTTTTTCAGTATATTAGATAAAATAGATAATCCACTTTTTTTTTCCATTTGTGATCACCTACTGGAAGCCAAATCTTGTTTTGTCTTTTTATACATATTTTCACATTTAATTCTCCTAAGAGCAATACCAGGAAGATAAGGAACATTACTCACATTTTATAGTTGGGGATAAAAGAGATTGAGTAACTTACATAAGGTTTTGCTTGTAACTGGCAGAACTGGGGTTTGAATCTGGGCTATGTGGTGACTGAAATCGTGCCCTGACTTTCAGTATAAGGATAGAGTGTGATCAGAACCTCAGGGAGATGACTGGTGTGTTAGGGTTCTCCAGAGAAACAACAAATAAGATACATTTATTAATTTTTTATGTTTATTTATTTTTGAGAAAGAGAGAGAGAGGCAGAGAGCAGAGTGTGAGTTGGGGAGGGGCAGAGAGAAAGGGAGACACAGAATCTGAAGCAGGCTTCAGGTTCTGAGCTGTCAGCACAGAGCCTGACGTGGGGCTAGAACGCATGAGTGTGAGATCATGACCTGAGCCAAAGTCAGACGCTCAACCGACTGAGCCACCCATGTGCCCCTGGATACATTTATTTATGTATGTATGTGTCTATGCATTTATAATGGGAGCTGGCAACTCTGAAATTTGTAGGACAAACTTTTGGCTAGAAATTGAGGCAGGTATGTTACTGAAGGAGAATTTCTTCTTTTTTTTTTTTAAATATTTTTATTTATTTCTAGGAGAGAGAAAGAGAGACAGTGTGAGCAGCGGAGGGTCAGAGAGAGGGAGACACAGACTCTGAAACAGGCTCCAGGCTCTGAGCCGGCAGTCAGCACAGAGCCCGACGCGGGGCTCGAACCCACAAACGGCGAGATCATGACCTAAGCGAAAGTCGGATGCTCAACCAACTAAGCCACCCAGGCGCCCCCTTTTTTTAAAAAAAATATTTTACTTATTTATGAGAGAGAGAGAGACAGTGTGAGCAGGGGAGGGTCAGAGAGAGAGGGAGACACAGAATCCGAAACAGGCTCCAAGCTTTAAGCTGGCTATCAGCACAGAGCCTGATGCGGGACCCAAACCCATGAACCATGAGATCATGACCTGAGCCGAAGTTGGATGCTCAACCAACTGAGCCACCCAGGCGCCCCAGGAGAATTTCTTCTTAAAGTTTCAGTTTTTTTGCTCATCAGTCCTTAGACTAATTGGATGAGGCTTACCTATATTATGGGGGCTGATTTGCTTTACTTAAGATCAACGGATGGTACCCATCTACAAAGCACTTTCACAGTATTATCTAGACTAGCATTTGATGAAACATCTGGGCATTATAGCCTAGCCAAAAAACACATGCAATTAACTATGCCAACTTAAATAAATGAAATGCTTCTGTGAAGAAAAAAAATTGGATGAAATAGATACTCTAAATTTTAACTTGGTATAGCTAGGATTAAAAGTTCCATTCAGGAAAGATTTTGTTTTATTTATTTTACTTTTTTCTTCTCTTCTGGCTCTTCATCATCTAAATTAATTCTATCCTTGAGCCCAGCAAAGCTGTTAGGACATTCTGACCTGGCTTCCATACCTCACCCTCATCCACTTCTCAGGAATCATGCCCCCAGGACTCCATGTTAATTATGCCTCTTGTTTTGACTTAATTTCATTCTCCCTTCATTTCCCTTTCTCTGTTTTCTGAGCATTAACCCTTTCTATTATGTCAGTTAAAACAACAACAACATTTTTTTTTAAGTAGTAGCCCTTTAAACATAGTCTTGCTCAAAAGTCCAATATGTAAAACAGATGTTCAAGTTTGTTCTTCTGAAACTTGGGTAGAGATCCTGGAACTTCACTCCCCCCCCCCCCCCAATTTTACAACGTCATCTCTTCTCCAAGCTGCTGTTCCATGTACAGTGAGCACCATGGTACACTAAGGTACACTAAGGTACCATATCAACAGTTCTCCAGGCTGATTTGGGAGTCCTGGAACCCTTATGGGGGATCCACCAGTACAACTTCATGCTGATCCCACACTATTGCTGTGGATGGGGCTCCTGTATGGTAATGTTTCTACTTTTGCCCTGTGAATGTTTCCAGGTAGTAACCAGTGACTGCTTCAGAGCTTGTCATAAACTACCCAATATGATTCTGTTATGGAAGAATTTACAGTAGCTGCCCTGAAAATACTGTGCTTTGGATCAATGACTTTTCAAGTGGCTTAGTGCTGCCACAGCTCCATAACCATGTGTCAAACACAACAAAAACTAGTGGTTATTGTTTGTTTACAATAGTCATAATTTTCTTGTACTAATAACACATTTACTTCAAAAGTGCCTCACAAAAAGATAATGTCAAAGGGCTTGCAGCCTGTAGCATAAAACCTGACAGTTTGAAAATTTTTGTGTTAGAAAACAAAAGCCCCCTTCTCTCTTGAATGAATAGAAAATTAGCAGTTCCAAAACAATAAAACTGACTCAATTGCTATATCATTAAAACATATTCTTCGTGTAAGTTCTAAGTTTGCCCCTCCCCCATATGAGGTTCTACTAATATGTTAGAAATCTCCATTTTGCCATATAAATATATATATATTGTCACCTACTGCATTCTGAGATTTAATCAGTAAAACAGAGGATTCGTGTCAAGTGGCCTATGGCATGGCATGAATGTTCTTTATTCCTTTTCTGAAAGGGAGTGAAGGTCCTTGGAACTAGATGCAAACTGTAAGCACAAAACTCTCATTCTTCACCTTTCCTATGTTAATACTTGTTTTATTTAGATTGAAAGATCCCTGGTCAGGTACGATGCCTATATTATGCACTCTCTTGAATGCCAATTATTGGCACTGTTCCTAATGCCACAGTTAAAGCAGATAACAATGCTCTTATAATAAAAAGGCACCTTGAAACCCTGTGGCTTGTCAGAGCTTGATTCTGCCAACTGGTTCTTTGCCCAGTATCCTCTGCATACTCACTAATGACAATCAGGGATGCCATGTAATCCTTCACCAGTTAGCATAAGTAGTCATTCTAAACTGATTTGGGCAGGCTGACACATCAGACCCTGAAGAATGGTCATCCCCTAGGAAGTCACGTGGTGGTATTGAATCCCAGAGACCTGGTGTTCCCAAAGCACTAAATACAGCAAAAAGCCAATTCTAAAAGAATAGCCAGGTCTCAGTACCCATTGGAGTGAGCATTTGTCGAGGCAGGGGACTAGGGATGGAAGGGAGAGCTGCCCTGTGGCTTGAGGGGGGAAACAGGTCCCACCCTTTAGGACTTCTCTATTCTCTCATGATCTTTCTCCCATACTACCCACCCCTCCCAATGTGTTTGATTCATCACTGTTTTTCCCATCAGATCAACAAGTTGGTTTGTAAAGTTGTTGATAAATATTGCTTCTCCCACCTACGGGTACGTTTTTGATATATCTGTAGAATGAACTAGATGTAGGAAGGCTACAATGCAAAGGCCGTAGGGGAGAGGATAATGATGATGATGACAACAAATATTTTTAGAGGGTGTATGTTACTTATGTCAACCCTTGTTTTAAGTGCTTTACATTCAGAGCCTAGAAATGCCATTGTACAAGGTGTTTCCTGAGCAAGGATGACCAGGTAAGGGGGTAAGTGGGCTGAATTCCAGCAGGAGCTTTTTGCTGTGCTGTTCACCCTGGAGAGGGGATGTGTTCACCCTGAAGGACACCTTTATCTAATTTCCACAATATGCTGCTCACTACTAGCAGCTCTGTTTGTATGAATTCATCCATTTCATCCCCACAGCAGTGCTTTGGAGTATCGTTTTCTTTTTTTCTTTTTTTTTTTTTAAATATTTTTTTATTTATTTCTAGGAGAGAGAGAGAGAGACAGAGTGAGCAGGGGAGGGTCAGAGAGAGAGGGAGTCACAGACTGAAACAGGCTCCAGGCTCTGAGCTGGCAGTCAGCACAGAGCCCGACGCGGGGCTCGAACCCACGAACTGCGAGATCATGACCTAAGCGAAAGTCGGACGCTTAACCGACTAAGCCACCCAGGCGTCCCTGGAGTATCGTTTTCAAATACTTTCAAATACGAGGCAATTGTTGCACAGAAAGTTTAATGAAATCCCCAAGAATACAAGTGAATGTGTCAGGATTTGAAACACCAGTCAGAACAGAACCTCTGCCCCAGTGAGCAATAGCAGCAGGATACACGGCCATGAGTGCAACCAAATGCTGCCCCTTTTTCCTCCGGTGATGGTACTTAAGACATTTTCTGTAATATCTGCATCTTTGTACATGCTCACCCTATATCTAAGGTAAATTGCACTTTACAGAAGTTCTCTGATACGCTCTAAAATATATTTCAAATGCTTTCTTTTCTTAATCTTTAAATTACATTTTTCGAGGGATGCTGTATCATATGAAATCGACTACATCCAGAAAGAAAATGGTCATCAAATGTGGGGAAAGCACAGGTTCTCTTTTTATTCAGCAGCCTCAACCTTATGTATTTATACACTATCCAGTATACGCAGATAGCTGTCTGGATGCACTGAAATGCTTTGTAAATCTTAGTGATAAGTGGTTTTTATTTAAATGTAAAAATGATACCTTTGTCCTCAGATAGTTGACATTAAAAGGCTTCTGTGGGGAAATCAGAGCAGCAAGAAGGACATCAATATGATTACGCCACCTTGTGGCTGCTGGTTGATTTTCAGCCTCTTTGGATCTCTTGGAGAATTTCAAGGGCTTTCTCGCTGTTGATTCTCTCCAACTCTTTCCTGAGGCAAGGACTCCTATGTGAATTTAGCCTAGGGAATCACCTTTTTTTGTGCCTGGGGATGTTCTCCTTTCACAAGTTTTGGAAGGCACGTTAAGTACAGTTAAGTACATTATTGCTGGTGGCCAATTTACCCCGTTCTTCAGCTCTGCCCTCGCAACCTTAGTGTCACAAGCACAATGTAAAGTATTGACGCAGGAAGGAATGCTTTATAAACCTCCGCTCAGTGCAACCTTAGACTTATTTTAGGGCACAGCACCATCGTCACTTACTCAACTGTTACTTGCTGAGAAAATGTGTCACTACTAGAAAGTAGGTCTTACTCAAGCCACAATTAAGCGTTTGTATCAAGATATCCCACCTTCTAGCTGGGCAGCACACCAGACTCAGTGTCTTCTGGGCTCCAGTTGTGCCAAAGCATGGTAGAAACCCTCAGGAAGAATTAGAAAATATGTTAGTAACATCTGCAGTTAAAAATCCACAACAGTCTCTGAAGGAAATGCATATAAAGATAGACATCTTCTATGCAGGGCTTTGTCAAACACAGTCATCTCAAGAAAAGAAGGGGGATTGGAGTTTAAATATATTATAATAAAAAGAACTGAAAAGCAATAAAACTTCAAAAGCTGCAGTACACTATGTTAATGCCACAAATATTTCTAAGATATTTCAAAGTAACTAGAACGAATACTTTTAGTCATTTATTGGAGTCAAGGAGATAAGCGCTTTAAACATACTCATTCTTGTGAACAGGAACAGCCTGTGGAAGGTGTTGATTTTTCTGATCAAGACGGAGTATATTTAAGTGAGGAGAGTACATTTTTGAAGACTCACAGATTTACAGTTGTGAAGCTTTTAATGTAATGTGGGGATGTACCTCTAAATTTACTGAAAGGAGAATGAGCTCCAAGAAAGGAAAAGGGATATTGAGGGGAAAGGCCTGAAAAGGAAAGCAGGTTACGTGAGGTGATCGTTATGCGTTCTCAAAAGTGAGAAGAGAATAAATCTGACCAACATCTGAAGACACATGCAAACCACTCCAAGCTATGGGGCGAGAGGACAGAGACCCAGATGTTTGACGCTTCAAACCAGGCCCTCTGGATTGAGGCATCTGTGAATAACTCATCTGAGGAGGAAAGAGTTTGCTCTGACTTAGTGATGAGCATGTCACAACAAGGGGCTTCCAGAACACAACTTTCCCAAGGCATCACTTGCACAATTTGCAGGCCTAGGAGGGGTTTCCACAGGAGGCAAACCACTTCTTAAGGATGAGAGAAAACTAGAGGGGGGAAGAAGAGAAGCTATCATATGAGATGAATAGAAATTTGGGTTCACAGCCAGACACTGACGACCATAGAAAAAAGCCCCAAGGATGTGAAAACCTATTGCTGTATAATAAAAGGCTTCTGGCCAGCAAGTCTTAGAATAGATAAATATGAAGCAATAATTAGCAGGATTTTAAATATCTCTCTAAAATATGGCTTGAAAATTTTCATCCCCCAGGAGGTCTATAACTAAAGATGGACATAAAACTGGAGGAAAACTCTTAAGTTTTTAGCGTCTGAATGGCAGTCTGAGTAATTTACCAGATCTCTAGGAAGAAAAAGAGGAACTGTCCAAATTTTCAGTCAATATTTATCTCTTAGGTTAATAAATCTTGTTCCTGACCACAGCAGAAGTCAATACCTCCTGATTATTATGTGTAGGTGCTTCCTCGGCCTTTCTATTTGCCCAAACTCGTCTTGGAATGAGTCACCAGTTCCCCATGAGCCCCTCTCTTAGGTGATGGGTGTAGACTGAATAATTGCTTACATATCAAAGGTGTGGGCAGGTTGCCAATAATCAGTGTTATAGCTCAATGTTTATTAGAATCATTAATTCTGATGTGTTGGCTTTTCCATTTTAGGCTTTGGGAGTGGTGTTTAGAAGTGCAGTGGGGCTAAGGTATTCTTGTGAAGCATTCAAAGCCTGCAACAGAGGCAGGAGCATGGAAGGCAGATGTAGAGGAGAAAAAGTATGTAACATTTAGAGAATGAGAGAGGACCTAGTTTTGAGTCCTGTCAATACCATGGAATGCCTCAGCTGCTTTGCACTTGATCTATTGCCTTTCTGAAAGAGGACTGATAACTGACTTTAAAATGTTATTATGAGAGTTAAGCAGATCACAAATATGGAAGTGATTTGTCATCTGAAATCTAAGGAGAACATGAGTCTGAAACAGTCTCAGCAATGATGAACCCATTAAAAGGGAAAAATAAAGCAGATTTCTTTTTATCTTTAGAAAAAAAATAGAGTTTCATTAAAGGTATATTTATTTGTTAGGGACATGATATATCAAGCACATTTTTAGAGTGAGATCGGGATGTATGCATTTCCTTCTTGGTCATGTCTTCCTTTAATGGCTACTGCTGTGAGTTAAACATCTTGGCTCAGAAGAGATGATCAAGGTTGATGATTCTTTTTTCTTAGCTTCTTCAAAACAAATCTTTCATTTAAGAAATGCAAGGATACTTATATCTTTAAAGTTCAGTTTGATGCATTAAGTTGACTAGAATCTAATTTTGCCCAGGCAGAGAGAAAATAGAAACACGAGAAAGCTAAGTCACATCATGTGGTTTGCTAGGTGAAAACTGTGGTTTGTCGTGGATTAAGCAGAATTCTGGCTCATCAGCCTGTCATCCAAGTGATGTCTGTTGGACCTTGTGCATGTTGTTGGCTATAACAAAAAAAAATTTTCCTGATATAAAGTGGCCAAACAATGAAGTTTTTTGTTTGTGTGTCAGTTTGTTTGATTCCAGAAGTGTTTAAGTGTACAAATAGTTCTTTCAATGGTACCAGTTGTGTTGGTAGGAACAAGATGTCAACTGACTGGCCCAGATGTGGAGAGAGGTGTCCTGTTGCCCGTTTACTGGACAACCCTGTGCGATCCTTTTCATTTTGCTGTGACTGTGTTTCCCAGGGATAGTACTTGACTGTCTTCCTCATCAAGCCCACTTCAGAAATAAAGAATGCTTTAAATATTAATCATTTCATAGACTAGAAACACTTAGCATTCTTCTGATGGAAAGCATCTGATGAGTTTCACATTTTAAATGTTACCGTGAGCAAACATTACGGTCAGGTTGGTGAGGTGAAGCTTCACTGTCTACAATGGCTTGTTGTTTACATTTCAAAGTTCTTTTATAGTTGACTTTTGATTTTTAAAATTTATTTAACACTAAATTCATTTAACTAATTCATTTATGGCCATTGTAAAACTTAGACACAGAAAGAAAGAAACCGTGATTAAAAAAAATTTTTTAAATCCTAGTACCCAGATACAGCTACTGATATTTCCTCTGACTTTATTTTTTATTTTTATTTATTTATTTATTTATTTATTTATTTTTATGTTTTTATTTATTTCTAGGAGAGAGAGAGAGAGACAGCGTGAGCAGGGGAGGGTCAGAGAGAGAGGGAGTCACAGACTGAAACAGGCTCCAGGCTCTGAGCTGGCAGTCAGCAGAGCCCGACGCGGGGCTCGAACCCACGAACCGCGAGATCATGACCTAAGCGAAAGTCGGACGCTTAACCGACTAAGCCACCCAGGCGCCCCTCCTCTGACTTTTTTTAGTTTATTATATTTTTTAAAATTGTAAAAGTAGCACATCATTGTCATATGATGGAAATAGTACTAAGGTATATTAAGAAAAAGGTTATAATCTTTTCTTTCACACATTGCTGAGGTAACCAATATGAGTAGTTCGGTATGAATCATTTGGTGCTTTCCTCTACACTCGAACAAATATAGACAAAAGGTAGATAACTTTAGATTTTTTTAAACAAACATTGAATTGTACTATATGCATTATTCTATAATTGTATTTTTGATACTATTATAGTTAAATTTAAACATGTTAATATACATACCTCTGTATATATCTAAATCATTCTTTTTCAATTAGCAGTATAACATATTTATCTAAACCATTCTTTTTCAATTAGAAACTATAATGTTTGTATGACTGTGCACAATTTCTAAAGAGGCTTAAAATAACAATTATTATCTCACAGTTTCCGAGTGTCAGAAAGCTGGGAGTAGCTTAGTTGGGTCATTCTGGCTTAGAGTTTCTCATGAGTCTGCAGTCAAGGTTCTGGCTGGGTCTGCAGTCATCTGGAGGCTTGACTCCGTTAGGCGGATCTATTTCCAAAGCAGCTGGCTGTGGGCTGGACACCTCCATTCCTTGCTGGCTGTTGGAAGGAGGTTTCTATTTCTTTACATGTTGACTTCTACATCTGGTTTTTTAAGTATCCTCATGACCTGGTATTGGCTTTCCCTTGGGTTAGTAACCCAACAGAGCAGAAGATTCAGTGTCTTTTATGACATAACCATGGAAGTTTCACAGCATTATTTCTATGGTATAACTAATGAGTATGTATATTGTTCCCCCATTTAGTCAACAGAAAAAGAGGCTCAAAATATATGTCTGTACATGCTAGTACTTTTATTTATTTCAAGTTCCAAAAGTAGGATTCCTCATTTAACAGTTCAGTGGAAACTGTTCTATTACTTTTCTGGTTGGTTGTAGTAATTCTTTTATTAGCAAGTAATGTAGGAAAGACCTTTTTCCATAAACTCTGACATGAATATTAAAATCTTTGCCAATAATGCATATAGCCATATATAGCTATCTAGATTGTTTCTATGTATTTATATATTTTACAGATATATATAACATACAGAAGTAAAACAGGATAGTCCCCCCTCTTTTTTTAAACCAAAAATGAACTGTTATATATATATTGCTTTGCAACTTGCTTATAAAATTCACTTATCAGTATATTCTAAATGCATTTCCCTGATAATTTGCATTTCCATTATCTTTTTTTTAATGTTTTTTTATTTATTTCTAGGAGAGAGAGAGAGAGAGAGAGCGTGAGCAGGGGAGGGCCAGAGAGAGAGGGAGACACAGACTCTGAAACAGGCTCCAGGCTCTGACCTGGCAGTCAGCACAGAGCCCGACGCGGGGCTCGAACCCACGAACCATGAGATCATGACCTAAGCGAAAGTCGGACGCTTAACCGACTAAGCCACCCAAGCGCCCCCATAATTAATCTTTTTTAATGTTTTATTTTTGAGAGAGGAGGAAAGAGAGAGAGACAGAGAGAGAGAGAAAACACAAGCAGGGGAAGGACAGAGAGAGGAGACACAGAATCTGAAGCAGGCTCTAGGCTCCCAGCTGTCAGGATGGACCCCAAATGTGGGGCCTGAACTTGTGAACCTCTAGATCACAACCTGAGATGAAGTTGGATACTCAACCGACTGAGCCACCCAGGCACTCCTCCATAATTAATCTTAATGGCTGAATAGCATATCCATTTATAGATATATTATCTTTTATTTAATAAATTAGTTATTATTATAAATGTAGGTTGGTTCCCATTTTTTCCCTATAATTATAAAAAGTTCAGCATTAAATATTTTTAAATGTACAGTTTTGAGTTCTGATATGATCTTTTTCTTGCTTCACTTTATTTATTTATTTATTTATTTATTTTAATGTCTTATTTATTTCTAGGAGAGAGAGAGAGACAGCGTGAGCAGGGGAGGGTCAGAGAGAGAGGGATTCACAGACTGAAGCAGGCTCCAGGCTCTGAGCTGGCAGTCAGCACAGAGCCTGACGCGGGGCTCGAACCCACGAACTGCGAGATCATGACCTAAGCGAAAGTCGGACGCTTAACCGACTAAGCCACCCAGGCGCCCCGCTTCACTTTATAATAGTACACTTAGGCAGGGGCTAAACTAAATAGGTCATAAACTTGTTGGGTGCATAAACTATAATTCCTTTGCGAGTGAATAGGTAAGTGTTTTTATCAGAAGACAAATAAGAGTTGCTTATTGTTGACAGATAATATCCTTCTTAATTCTTGATTGTTGTGGTTTCTATTCACCAGAAAAAAACCCAAAAAACAAAAAACAAAAAACTGTTCTTTCCTCTCTCTATCTACTACCAGGTGAATAACTTTCTAGAAAGGATTTCACTGGATTTGCAATTACCATGTATTATTTCTAAGGGTCTCTGTTTAAAAACCAAGCTGAGAGTAGTTCCTGATGGAAAAGATTCCTCCTCGTCTTAGTACTAATTAACATTGATATAGCATTTATCTTGATGCCACGTACTCTGCTGAGTACTTGTAAACATTATCTCATTCAAGTCTCTCAATAATTTATGACAGTGCACTATTGATACCTCCAGTTTTCAAATAAGGAAAATGCATCTTAAAAGTTCAGCACTCACCCACAATCTCATAACTAGTCCATAGCACAACATGGGGACAAACCACATGGGTCTGACCCCAGGGCCTGAGTTTGTGACCACTGCTCTGTTCTGGTTCTCAGTACTAATACTATCAAACTTGCCAGAAGTTGAGAGTATTTGAAGACATTTGCGGTAGGACAGTAGTTGTAGGAGGTCTTTATTAGTACAATAATTTAATACTTCTTTATCTTACATGACACCTTTGTCAATGTCAGTGTTTTGCTTCTTACATGCCTGTTTTGCCTTATGAATGACAATAATTTCAAGGGCAGATTTTGTGTTCAGCAAAGATTATTCAAAGGTTGAGTTTAGTTAAAAATATATTTGAATTATTAGTTGTAAAAATTTGAAAACTTAGCTCTTCCATAATCTTGTATCTGTAAGTCTAGCAAATTTAGCAATCACTTTTATGAAGCCTTTGATTAATGTTTAGACCCATGTACAAACTAAGATAATTAAACTCCTTCAAACATTTTAAACTAAATTTATAAATTAAATATATGTGACTTCTTATTTAGATACTTCAACTGTGTGATTAAAAACAAACTTTCCAGAATACTTAAAATACCTCTAATGGCTCTAATAAATTAAACCTAGAAATATTGTGAACTTCAAGTTCTCTTAAATTTCAATACTTAACTTCGTATACTTACTGTAATTACTGTATAAACTAAATTAAATTTCTACTTAAATTCACAGGCCCAAATCAATTGCTTAATTACACATTTTAAGTTGAATCACAAATTTTACCTGTTCTCTAATAAACTAAAATATCATAAACATTATAAATACTGAAAAGTTAATCATGCTTCCTTAAGACATAAATATTAACACTATGTCTTTGATTCTCTTAAATATATCTGTAATTAATTCTAAGCTTCCAAGTTAAAAAAAATGTTCATCTACCAGTGAAACAGTTTTATCATCCGAAGCAGTTATGGCAGATAATTTCGTAGTCAAAACTGAGTATGAACAGATATTGGCTAGCATATTGAATGAATCATTTCTAGTGACCAAATGGGTTATGCAGAGCCATATTCATAGTCATCATCTAATGGGCATCAAAACTTAAAAAAAGTTGTTCTCATAACCTGAATATCTATGACCTTCATCAACTTAAGGCCATCTGTTACCCCACCTAAGTTGCTAAACAGACTAAGTGAGAAAGTTCAGGGGCTCCTGTAAACCTATCACTACAAGAAGACAAGGGTTTAGGTTATGTCATCTTTTTCATCTATATGTACAGAATATTATCATGGCAATCACAAGTAGTAAGGAGTCAAAATGGAATTTCTTAATTTTTGTCAAAAATTCACATATATATGGAGATACACAGAATTTGTATAACAGGGTTTGGCAGATTAAAAACATATTTTTTTTTGTGGAGGTGGTAACCCAAAGCTATGCCCACACTACATGCTTGTCTCATGTTGTACTTTCTGATGTTTATGGTAAAAATGTAGACATTTTGGTGCATGAACCTGGGTGTGTTTCTATAGTATTATCAATAAACTATTTTATTAGATGACTCTTCAGTACCATTTGGGTGTGTTTTCATTATAGAACTATTTCCTTCTTACTAGAGACCACGAATTCGAAGACTTATATGGCTAACCAACATTTTGCCACATTTCCAGTGGTTTTGGAATCATTTCAGCCAAATTACTGATTTGTCTTGAGCTATGATTCATTGTAAAGCACGTAAAACCAATAGACATCTAAGAAGATCTTCCATTTAGTACAGAGAGGTGTCTTGGACCTTCCTAGGAGTTAAGAACTCTTATGTGAATTTATATAGATAAACTAAATGAGGTTGTTTATGAGAAATTTGTTCTCAAAGTTGGTAAAAGCTTTAGGCAGGAACTTGGCAGTTGATGGCAAATGCACAAATAAATGTAAATGTAATTCAGCCATTAAAATCTAAACCCATAGAAGCGAGGAAATTCACAGTTAAAGGAGGAAATGGGATGTGCAGAGCTTTCTCCAGTCATGAGGCACAATGGGGTGTATTGAGGAATTGGAGGCATCCCATAGCGTGAGACATTGAAGGCATCTCTCATGTTTCATCCCTAACTTGCAGATTATGGAACATTTATGGATTTGACTCTTCCTTGTGAAGTGCCATCTTTTGGGAGGTGGTTAGAAAGGAAAGATACTTTCTGAGTTTTTCCTTTGTTATTACCTGGAGGCTGAAGATGGAGGGATGAGGGTAGGTTCATATCCCATGAAAGAATTTTGAGTTAGTAGTCTGTAACATCAATGTCCTGGCCAAATATTCCTCCAGGATTTCATGCATTCATGATCCATGTGTACAGACCTCAGTTCAGGCAAAGCTCCTAATCAAACAGAGACTTAGAGTAAACCAGCACGCCCTGTTCAGTTTGGATGTACAGAGTTTGATTTCTTATCAACGTGAGAGCTATTTGGAACAATGGAGAATTGTTTTCCATTTCCACTTCTCTCAACTATGGTAATATAAAATCTCTATTTGGCTTATGTGTGAATGGATGGTTGGTATGAATAGACAAACTAAAACATGACCTGGTAACACCCCATTTGCATTATTTTGTCATTTCAGAAAACTTAATTTTAAATATACTTTTTTTAAAAAGTGTCTTTATCTTGACCTGCTTTTAAAATCATCTGGTAAATATAATATCTCATTTGAAGAGCAGAGTCATCTTAGCAATGGGCAACCTGGAAGGAGGTCTCTAGAACATGTGCATGTGTCCACAAAACATGTGCACTTATATACACACACACAGTGGAAGCAGTAATCAGAGACCTGGAGAGCTCTACACTTCAGAGAAAAAAAGTTTAAATATCTTTTCTGCTTTTTTCCCCCTTTCTGACAAAATTTCTTCATACAAGTTTGAGCATTCTACATTTCAGTTTGAAATTAATCAGGATAAGAGGACCTAAAATACAGGAAGAAGAATGGTTGACATCCTGAACAATGATCTAGGAATGTTATTGATGTCATTGATGTGTTTACATGAGTAAACACATGTTTAGTAAGCCAAGGAGCCTACATTGGCCACCACTATGGTATAAACAACATGTGGCTATATGCATTTAAGATCTTAAAATGACTCCACCCCTATCATCTACAGTAAAAGAAAAATGTTTATAATAATATATATATTGGCTTCTGCTTTCTAGTCCATAAGAAGATTTATTGTCCCACTCTTCAGTCAATTTTAACCTCTTTGGGTCAACAAATCTTGATATTGATCTCAACAGAAGTCAATATCTGCTTATTACTTACCTCCACATTTAGATGCCTACCAACAATTCTTATGGGCATTTCCTTGACAGGCCAAAGTGAATACTTGCTGTCTACTTTCTATACAAGATACATTTCTGTAGGCTTTGTATATATTATCACTTTTATAAGACTAAGTTCAGATTTAGTAATAACACTAAATGAGAAAAGAAGATAGGTAAGTTCAAATGTCTGTAAGTATAAACTAGAGAACTTTATTATTCCCTTATCATTTCCTACATAATAAAAATCATGATCTTTATATTAATTGTTCTCCAGTCATTTCCTACATCAAAGATAATTAGACAACGTGGTATTTCTTATTCACCAAAGAAAGAACACAAAAGTATTTTTAAGACTGAAAACTCTATTATGATGATATTATATAAAGGTTAAAATTCTAGACTACTTTAACTGCTTTCAGAAGCAAGAAAAGCAGACTAGTCACGCATTCCAGCAAATGACTGCCAAGTTCTAACTTCTAAACATGGAGATGTTTGAGATGTGTAACTTCCACTCTAGTCAGAGATATTTGAGGTTAGATAACCAAAGAGCTTTCAGGAAAGAAGTTTTGTTTGTTTGTTTGCTTGGCAACTGAAAAGAAATGAAGATCAAGAAGCAGCCTTACCTAGACTTTTTAATGAATGTGAGACAAGTCCTACCACAGGCAATTATTAAACCATCCCCCAAAGTTGTTTGTTCCGCTTCTGGATGCAGTCCTGGTTCCGTAAGACCTGTAGGTGTAAAACAGCATCATCAGCTGTCTTGCTAACCTCACCTGTTGAAATATTAAAAAGGAAAAAAACACCAATATGTACAAACCCAGGGGCAGACAAAGCAAAATACACTCAAGGCTGTAAGGAATTAATTTTTCAAATTCAATAAATAAACCTCCATTGCATATGTATGCTAAAATCCTTAAAATTAAAATTCAGAAATACTTATCGTTTGTGCTGCCCTTGAGATACTTCACCTTATCTAGATTGACTCACAACATCATGAAGTCCACATTTAAAATCTGTGTCTTGCCACAGGCAAAATGCCAATAAATAATAACAAAAGAAGGGAAGAAAGAAAATGACAAATGGAGCCAGGTAACACAGATCGCTGTAACACCAGCTGAAGTTTGCTATTGCACACCGTTTCTGTTTGCCAGATAATATAATTGTGAATCAAATGTGAAGAAACTGAAAATGGAACATTAGGACAAAAAAGAACACGGAAATACTTAAGTAGTATGTTCATTCATAATATGTGTAAGCTTTCATAATAATTTAAAGCAGTTTTCTAAAAGATGTGAAAGCATGTTTTTTCAATAGTCACTACTAGGGTGTTAATCAATTTTTATAAGCTTTGTCTAAAAGAGTTAATTTTTTAAAACCCTGCCACTAATTTCACATTGTGCTTCCTGAATAAATTCATTAGCTTCCGCTACAAGTCTTAGTTGCTGTTTGCCAAAATAACCTGTTCAAAAGTGAAAAATGCAGTAGAGAAAAAAAAAAAGCCTATTGTTTTATGATAACTAAACTTCTTTTGCAAATATTATTTAATCCCTTAGTTTGTGGGTGTAAACACAACTGTAAAGTCATCTTGCAGTCCCATTTCTTAATTATTTCCCTCCTCACCTTTCAGAGATTAAGGAAACAGAATTGTGTGCCTTCAACCTTGCAAGACTGGAAATGTGAAAAGACTGTGTGAATAGGATATCCGTGAAATGGCTATATTGTATGATGTTTCTGCTAATTTGTAATGGATTTAGGAAAGTTGGAAAAGAGAAATGATTTCTCAAGCTCAACACTACTGCCATTTTGGGGGATAATTTTTCATTGCAGGTAGGGAGGGGTTCTCCTGTGTGTTATAGGATTTTTAGCAGAATCCCTTGCCTCTACCCAACCAAGACGCTAGTGGCACCCCCTTCCCAGTTGTGACAATCAAAACTATCTCCAGATACTGGCATTTGTCTCATGGGGGATAGGACTGTCATACCAACATAGACTACTGTAGGTAAAACATTAAGATACATTGCAAAATCATCTATTACTGTACTTCTGACAGACTAGCTCACATCGATGGCCATTTTGGATTACTGTAGGCAAAAAGATAATTACTAGACCATCCCTACTGGAGTTGTTTATTCTGCTTATGAATTGAATTCTAGTTCTATAATACCTCTAAGTGTCAGAATCAACAACCTTTTATTAAGTGAAAACACAGAATGGCAAAACTTAAGAGCCAGGTCTACAAGTCCAGATAGAGAGTGGAATCTTAGAATTTTAGAACTGGAAGAAAACTTAGAGAACATCTATGCAAACATCCTCTTTTTATAGATGGACAGTGAATCTAGCAGGGATATGTGACTTGCCCAACAACACTTAGCCATTTAGTGGCAGAGATAAGAATCCAAACCATGAACTTCAATTCCAGATTCTTTCTTCTAGACCCACTGTAGGTCTGTTTATTATAGTAGATTATGAGTTACACATGGAACTTTTACCAATGCCATTTGCATATGTAAATTTTAGGGATGGTGACAGTATCGTATCGATACAGTTTGCTTCAAGGTTTTTAAGCATAAGACCTTATGACTTTATCATCTCAGATGATAATTTGCCTGGACTCAATCCTATGTTCAGTACTTAACATGTTCAATAGGTAGCTTTATTTTGGAAGATGTTATGACCATAAATAATAAAATATTATTAGATATTTTCATCTAAATATTTATCTCCTGAAACTTATCCTTTTCTCAAATCCCCCACCAGATTTATCTAACTCCATAATTTTTCTCATTTAAAAACTCACATTGCCCTTTACCAATTTATTTTTATTTATTTTCCAATTTCTAAATCCTATCAATTGCTTTTCTTCCTAATATTTTGAAAAAAATTCTTTTTGTTCATATCCATTGCCATCATTCTGTAGAGTGTGTATGTAGGCTAATAAGCCACGCCAAATTTATTGTGCCATATTTAGTCTTTTTATCTATCTACTACCCAATCTATCTTGCATACAACCATCTAAGGATTCTATAGTATTTTATGTCATGAGTATACCAATAAGTATTAATTGAACAATTCTTGGGTCAAGGAAATATTCTAGGCATAATTGCTAGATAGAGATGATGAGGTAGAGCATGGGGAGAAGAGGATTGGCAGACAAAGAAGTTTTATACAGGGGTCTTACTTTTAGAGTTTATATTTCTCTTGAAACGCACGTTGCAGTAAACTAAAATGTTTAGTGCAAGATTGCATAGAAGTTGCAAATAGGTGCATATAGAAAGTTAACATTTTGCATTTCAAATTCCTGATGATACATTTTCTCAAAACTCCAGTTTAAAGATAAATCGTAATGATCGTTTGAAAAGACCTTAAAACCCATATGTAATATTCTCAACACTGTTCTTTCCCATGTATCCTGTTACAAGAACCAGTTCTGCAATGGCTGCAAACCTTGTGTAGTCATAGCTGATGTTACCATATGCATTTTTCAGATTACAAGGGCAATTATAGTACCTGCTCAGACTGACCAGTGAATAAGTAGCTAGAGCCATTTTAAGGGGACCTTTCTAGTTTTCAGCAACTATTGGCCACACCCATATTTATTCAGAGCTATTTATTCATAAGCTATTTATTCACTCTCCATCAGGGTCCTATTTCCTAGGCTTTCTTTGTTCTCTTCCTATTAGATATGGAACCCAGGCCCTTAAATGTAGTGTAGCAGGTCTGTGAGACTCTGGTGGGCTATCAGAATTGTCTAAATTTGCTCTGTTTTGTTTAGCATTCCTGTGTAGTAGGTGTCCTTTTAGTTAAAGTTATACATTTTCTCTGTGTAAAAGATGATTGTAATTGTCACTTCTGTGTACAATACATCTTTTTTTGTGTGTGGCCTATCTCCAGTTTTTCTAGGGACACATCCTCTTGGCATCCATGTTGTTTATGGGAATGACCGTTTTATACAATATAACATTGGCCTTGGGTGCCACAGTTGATTGACTCAATAGTTAGAATCTTATCTAAACTGGGCCACTGAACCTCTTCCCTGAAATTTTGAGTTTTTGAATTATTTATTTACTGAAGCATAGCTGACATACAATGTTACATTAGTTTCAGGGACACAGTGTATTTGTCAAGTCTATATGTTATGCTGTGCTTACAATAAGTATAGCTACCATCTGTCACCATACCATGCTATTACAATGCTATTGATTATATTCCTTATGCTGTACCTTTTGTCTCTATGACTTATGTGTTCCATAACTGGAAAGCTGTACCTCCCACCCCTCTTCACCCATCTTGCCCATCTGACACTCCCTTCCCCTCTGGCCCCTATCAATTTGTTCTCTGTATTTATAAGTCTGTTTTGGCTTTTTGTTTGTTTGTTCATTTGTTTTGTTTTTTAGATTCCACATATAAGTGAAATCATATGATATTTGCCTTTCTCTGACTTATTTTACTTAGTAAAGTTTGAATTTTAGGGTGGGGGTTTTGGCAGTCTCCCTTGTAATTAAATATGTAAAATGTAAATTAACCCGAGAGCTCCTTCAGTGGCCAATTTTATGTCATGAATTGAACCAACTGGTTTACACAAGGAGAATAGAAATGGAAAGATGGCTAAAAAGGTATATTGACTAGAAATAGTCTTCTATTCCCTGGTGGCTCTGGTAGTACCTAAGCCCTGCTGCATTATTGAACTTTCCGTGCCTGAGATTTTTCTTGGATTCCATAGGATATTTGATTGCTCTCCCCAAAATTTTATCTATTTCTGTAAGCACTTCAAGTTGGTTTTTTTGATCACTTGCAATTAAAATATGTATCATGAGTAAATTCTGCCTTTGCAAATCCAGGAGAGGAAAATGTAGTTTTGAGTAGAAACCATTCTAAGGGCCATGAATGGCTAAACAGTCACATAGCTCTATGAAAACACACATACACCCCCCCATACAGATCCTAAAATACGTTATCTTATAAAATAATAAAGGCCACAAATATAATTGTTAAGAAGAGGCAAATTAGAATTTACTATATTATTGTTTGGTTCAAAACTTTTATTCATATCCGTTGTCATTAAAATGTAAACTCTTGAGTCTGGTGTTCTAGATCTGCCACAAGTTGCCCCAAGGATAGCTGTGGAAAGGACTCTTCACCATTCCTATAAAGTTCCTCCCTGCTGCTTCTCACCTAAGTTCTTTTGCCATATTTCCTGCCTAAGAGGCCCTCCTCTTCCTCTATGCCCAATGAAACTCTTATTTATCCTTCATGGCCACATTTAGTTCCCACCTCCTGAGTTTTGGGGCCCATGGACAGCTCTTAATTCTCTGAAATCTTGTAGCTCTTATTACTTTAATCATTTTCTTAACATTTACTATTTGTGCCATGTATAGTTAATGAACTATTTTGGAGGTGCTGGTTTTAATTCTTTCTGGGAGATTATAAACAAGCTATTTGAGGGTAGAGATTGTGTCTTTTCCTTTTTTTTTTTTTTTTTTTAAACTGTACCTTCCTCCTGCCCTGCATCCACTAAAAGTGAGCATTTGGCAGAGTGCTTTATTTGAATTAATACATACAAGAATAAAATATGGTATATTCCCTAAGGAAACCAGTTATAAATTTTACTTAAAGGGGCATTAAAAAATTAAATTACAAAGCTCATATTAGCAGAAGATAAAAAGTTTAACCAGCAGCTGCTACAGATACAGGGATGTTTGAGAATTAATTATAGATATAAATCTGAAAGTAAGAGAGCATGTGAGTAAATTGGGAGGTATGATGGTTAAAGAGAAGGAGAAAATAGCCAAACCTTGCTTAATGTATTTGTTTTTCCTAAATAAGGGAAGTATGTGCATTCTCTAACCCACTAGACTGTAAGCTCCATGAGGCCAATTATCACCCCTGCTTTGTTCATCACAGTGAAGCCAGCCCCTGGTTCTCTGTCTAGTGGGATTCAACCACCAGGCGGGGGACTACGGTTACATAACCAGGATACATTTTGTAGTGAATATTTCTGCAAAGATCATGCACATTTTCTAGCATTTCCAGAATTTGTACCCAGTTTCTGCAATGGCAACTAGGGACTGATTGACATTAGTAAAGTATTAGGAATGCCCTCAATGAAATGCATATAGTCAGGGAAGTAAAACCTCTGTGCCGTGGAGACTATCTTCATAGTAGTTGCAGTCAGGACAACTGAGAGCTGTGATTAACAAGGATCTCTGATAAAAAGAAGTGGCCAAACCGAACAAGGAAGAGCATCAGACTGGAGCAGTGTAGATTAGCAGTGGACGTAGAAGCTGATGTGAAGAGTGGCATAGGAAGGATTCAAAGTAGAACTAGAGGGACATTCTCTAGCTTCTCTTAGTTAAGGGCTTCATTGTATCTTAGTGAGGAATTTATGGTGATTTTATCAGTCATATTTCTTTAGATTGCACTACAGAAACAGTGACCTCCAGCTCTCTGTGGCTTGAGACCACAAAGCTTGCTTGCATTTCAGGTGGGCTGCAAGTCCACTGAGGGCTTATTGCACCTGCTCTTTATTTTGGAACACAGACCCATAGAGAAGCTGCTACCTGGGATCCTGCAGGATCAGGATTTCCAAATGTAGCAAATAAAAATATAAAACATCCAGTTAACTTTGAATTTTTGATAAACAAATAATTTTCTTTTCTTTTTTTTAAATGTTTATTTTTGAGAGACAGAAGACAGAGAGACAGAGTGTGATCAGGGGAAGGGTAGAGAGAGAAGGAGACACAGAATCTGAGGTGGGCTCCAGGCTCTGAGCTGTCAGCACAGAGCCCAACGCGGGGCTCGAACTCATGAACCGCGAGATCATGACCTGAGCTGAAGTCGGCTGCTTAACCGACTGAGCCACCCAGGCGCCCCCGAATAATTTTCTTTTTAGTGTGTGTCTCATGCAATATTTGGCACATACATATACCAAAAAAGTTATTTGTTGTTTTGTAGTTCAAATTTAACTGCATGTCGTATTTTTTTTTCTGGCAACACTTTGCCAGGCCCATCAACAGAGAAAAAGAGAAATGATGTGACTTTTAAATAATCTCAGAAGTGGTACTTGACACTTGCGCTTCTTTCTTCTTTTTTAAGTTTATTTATTTATTTTGAGAGACAGAGCACATAAGTCGGTAAGGGGCTGAGAGAGAGGGAGAGAGAGAGAATCCAACAGGCTTGGCCATGGCAACACAGAACCCACGAACCATGATATCATGACCTCAGCTGAAGTCAAGAGCTGGATGTTTAGCCGACTGAGCCACCCAGGTGCCCCTTGACACTTCCAATTCTTAGTCATTGGCCAAAAAAGACTGACTAAGTCTGACGTCAGTGGGTTAATCCTCGCTTAGAGTAGGCCTAGGAAGGAAGGAGCCGCAATCATGATGATACTACAGTATCATCTATGACAGTACTAAGAATGGAAAGTTCATTTCATTGTATGTGTGGGTTTGTAGTTTTCAGTGATCTTTTTTTCCATCTCTGAAAAGGAGCTAAAACATGTCCTTCAGTTAGTGTGAAGGAGAAGTAAGTGGGATATGGAAGGCCTACCTGACATTTACTATCTCTCATTCTCTGAGCTTCAGAGCAAAGAGGTTCTTTGCGGCTCTGTTCCTAGTTAAGGGGACCACTCAAGTTTGACAATGAGGTGTCATTTATGTTATGTTGACTGTCTTATTAGGCCCCATTATTTTAGGACAAGGCTCCTAATGTTTGTGAGTGAGCAGTGAACTGAGAATGGAAATCTGAGAGGGTGAAGGACTTTGCCAGCAAAAGCTAACACACCTCTAAAGTGTTTATGTTTGCCTGGGGCCTATAGCCTCTCCCATATTTCCTTGGGGATGGCCTCCTTTCTTTATGCACACAGTGCAGGCTCTTCTTTGTAACTATTTGTCCTGTTAAATGTACTCCTTATTCATATTTCCCTACATTTCAAAGGATATTTTGCTGGGGAGAGGTCAGTGGTGGATAGAGATACGCAGTGGTGATACACAGATTTTCTTCGTCCTTAAAGCCCTTCTAGTTTGGCCCAAGGTCTTAACATATATTCAAAATCTTTACTGAGAATTATTTTCTAACTTTTCTCACTTTTGCCTGCGCCAGAATTCACTGTTAACTTAGTACAACATGTGGAAATTTCTCCCTGTTGATTCCAAGGTCAATCATAACAGAGTTAAATCTCTGAAATGGCCTGAATATAATGAATACATATCATCTACATTGACTTGTTTTGCTGGGTTTTTCTTTTTCAGTTAAAGGCTGTTTCTAAATATTATTTTCCTACTACATTATAATGTGCTTTATATTCAGAGTTTGCCTAAACAGGACATTTGGCTAATGAAGTGAGATAATAGGGAATTAAATGGTTTTCAGTGTGAAGGGAATGACATTATTTACAGGGTATATTGCCGATTAAGGAAAAGAAAAGACTTTTCTTTCCCTTAAAGAAAAAAAAGACAAAATAATAATTAAGGTCCTTACACATACGTCATTCTCAACTTGTGATATGGTGTGATCACATGGGATTTCCTAATTTAGTATGAGCCACAAGATGATAGTCCTTTCATATTGAACACGCTGGCATAAAATGAGATTTACACACTGCCTGTCACAATTCCTAACAATTATCATGTACTTTTGGGTGAAAAGTATGGTTTGCTTGAAAACACATGGGACTCTAAAATCCTATAAATATATTTTTTTCGGATGGCATTACTTCATCACAGTGCCATCAGCACTGTGAACTATATGACTTTCTTGTTTTAAGCACTGGGGATTGACAAAATAGTTTAAAACAATGGGGCAGAATTTGCGGATATTAAGACAAATTTTTATGAAAATACACTGTGTGCTCCAGGCTACAATAAAGGTTGCTTAACCCTATTAACAAGTTGTTTTACTCTTAAGTATATAATTTATTGGCAAATTTCAGCTTTCTTTAAAAAAATAAATTGATAGTTTTTAGTTTTGTACCTGTGTATAGTTTTTTTTTTTTTAATAACAAAAGTAAATTATTCTGTAGTTGAGAATGAAGATTCCAGAAGTAATAGGAGCATTTTAAGATCATCTGGTTCCAGGATGACTGAATCTAGTCTGGGTGCTGCTACTCCCCCTGACTTGCTCCTGGCTGATGTTGCTGATCAGTGGAATTGGACTGGGAATCATAGTCCTTTTTAACCCAGAAGTTCCGGTGACCAACTCGCAAACCGGTCTGACTTGGCAGATAAGATGGAACAATTTTGCTGATGCTAAGGAGTCCAGCCCCTTTATCTTACAGAAGTGGACATGGGTCCTAGACAGGCTGCAAGAGGGCAGAGCTGGGACTGGGTCCGTTTTGATTTATAAATGCAGTGCTCAGGGCACCCGGGTGGCTCAGTCAGTTGAGCGTCTGACTTCGGCTCAGGTCATGATCTCACGGTTCGTGGGTTCGAGCCCTGCGTCGGGCTCTGTGCTGACTGCCAGCTCAGAGCCTGGAGCCTGTTTCGGATTCTGTGTCTCCCTCTGTCTCTGACCCTCCCCTGTTCACACTGTCTCTATCTCAGAAATAAAAAAACAAATAAAATAAAAAAGATAAATGCAGTGCTCATCCTCTTTACCAGATGGTTTAGACCATTTAGTTTGATGCAGATACTTTAAAATGGCATTTTATTTTGCATGGTATTATTGATATAAAATATTACGCAGTAATGTCAGAAGAGAAACAGAGGAGAAAATAGTCCTCTTATTTTCATGCACAGAAAACAATGGAGTTGGAAAAAAGCATAAAAATAGTATATAGGCATACTATTTTGTGAATAATTCAAATTACTTCCAGAATTGTTCTAAGAACTTTATGTTCTCAGTTGTTTAAAATGGTTTGGGGAGGGGAGAAAGAGAGTGAGACCCATAGCCTTTGAAATGGCAGATTCTTTCTTTAGAGGACTCAGACTTAAACTGATTCTAAGACTGGTTTAATCAGTAATCTGTCATCTGATGATAAATTGATCTGCTGTGGAAAATAGGAGGGGGCTAAGAACTACGAGACAGAGGGAGCCCAGCATTCCTGGTAAACACCACGAGATGGGGAAATCTGCATTTTCACCTTGCGCTCCATACCTCTGGGCACAATGTCCCATGCTGGGGAAATGGTAATTAATTAGTGCCCATCTTCAGTTTTGAGTCAACTGGAGAGTACACACAGAGAACTGTTTATTTTAGCAATACGTGTTTATTGTTTTATAGATACCTGTTCCATAGTTTCACCTTCAGGTAGAGACAGTGCAAGGCATAATTGATAAGCAAAGAAATGAGTTTTCAGTGTCACTAACTTTGTATTGTTAAAATTTTCACACTATCCTCTGCGCCCCCTACATTCCTTCCCCAGTTTGATATATTCTTCATTTCTCTGAGATATTCTCGGCCAAGGGCTTCTAAGACCTGTGTATTAATTAATACCTGTTTTTAGGTAAAGATCTGATAATGTTATTAATACTGAAATATAGTCGATTAATAAAATACTATTTTCCACAAGGCTATTTGGATTTTAACAGGAAACAAAGCCTTAAACCAAAGAAATCATAATTTTTCTGTTTGGTTTGGTGACAGATATTTTGGTGGGATCTTCTCACCGGTCTTCTAACACCTGCAGGATCCAATCTTACTAACTAGGGAAGATCGTGAAGTGTGAGATTAAACATTGTTGTTATTTAAGTCAAACAGCTTTGATGGGCTTGAGGAAGAAATGGCCACAATGAGAGATTGGTTATAAATGTAGAAATGAACTTTGTCTCCTGAAAAATAATTTTATTTATGACTGATCTTGATGTGAGGAACTCTAATTTTGTCTTCTGCTTCAAATGGTTGCTGTTCCCTCATTGACCCCATTCGGAGGGGCAGTGTCGTGTCTCTTTTTTGAGATCTCTTTCTCCTGGTAACATTATGCTCAACTCCTTCCAAAGACCTTTATCCTTCATCTTCAGGCCAAAACCCTAATGGTTGAGTCATGAATAGGATCATGCATACATACTGTTTAATAATCAATCCTTTTTCTCCTTTTCATCCCCACCCAAATGCACTGTATAAACTACAAATTATTCAATAAAAGTGAACACACATTATCTCTGTGATCATACCACCATCTCAAATTTCTGTAGAACCGGAAGAAACTGACATTGGGTAATCAGATCATAGTGGAGTAGATTATAAAAAGTGAGTGAAATTGTTAGTGTTTGCAGGGACATCTTCTTAAACACATAGTTTGGTGATAGCTCTCATAAAATGTTTAAAAGTGAAACTAGGGAATTAAAATGACCCTAAGAATAAGACAGGGAAAAAAATAGCAAAAGGAACATGACAGTTTAAGTTTTGATTATTGTATGACTAAGAATTCAAATGGGATAAACTCCAGCAGTATTTTGAGCTATAGGCCAATTGACAAAGAAAGGACAATACACGGATTCCTGTACTCTGCATTTGACGGAAAGATTGCTGAAGTTAAAAGGAAATAGTGGGATACAGTAAGAGCTACAGAAGAAATACTCAGATGGAATTTTCTGGTTTTCCTCAATATGAAAGAGAGAGCAACTATGTCTTATGCTTTGAGTGGATGCTACTTAGTAAGGTGCTCTTGAAGCTCTCCATGTTCATTGTTGGCACTGAGCAATATCTAGTGACCACTGGGTGTATTTGAATGGCCGAAGACCCAAGGAATATGGAAAACTGTAGCCTGACCTCTGCTCTTGCTGAGCTTTCTAACCTTTCTCACAAAATGTGTGTCCATTATTAGTAATGTAGATAAAAGTGCCTTCCACCAAGAGGGGAGTAGGTCAAAGGCCCAGGAAATGAAACAGGTTTAATATGTTCTGCTTGTGTTCTTCCTCCCCCTTTAAAAGCAGTATTTGAAAGAAAGATACAGGGTAAAATATTTAGAAACACAAATTTAAAAATTAACATAATAAGGAAATGAATCACTAAAGCTGTAAGAAGAGACTTCTGCAAATAAGATGCCACAGTGTATGTTCCCTCTGGACAGAAGTCTGAGAAAAAAATTTTTTTTCTAAGCCTAAGCCTTCATAGAACCAAACTGTACAGGTACTTGGAAGCATCATGCCTTGAGATGTTTTGTCAAGGAAGTGGCGTTTCACTCTTAGTATAGAAAACTACATTCTTCCACACACTCAACAAAAACGGGGGGGGGAGAAAAAAAAATCACACCTCTATTCAGAGCCCAAGTTGTCATCAGAAAGGAAAAGGTTGGAGTTCATTTATCATGTGCATTTCTATGGCTACAGAGATAGTTGGGTTGATTCCATCTAGCCTTCACTTCTCTTGCATTTTAATTGAAAAGCCTCCAGTGTTAGAAGCACAGAGCTGGCCTGAGACTTGAGGGGACTTCACTTAGGAAGCAGTGGACCAAAATGACAACCAGTGGACAGACCAAGCAGTCTGTGGGACCAGGGGCCTATTGTGTTACTGTCTGAAACTTACCAGCAAGGGGGGTGGAGATAGTCTGTGCATCTTGTTCTTGTGTTTGGCTTGAAAATACTTACCTCTAGCAGTGCCTGGGTGGCATAGTCAGTTAAGCATCCAACCTGACTTCAGCTTAGTTCATTATCTTGCAGTTTGTGAGTTTGAGCCCTGCGTCTGACTCTGTGCTGACAGCCTGGAGCCTGCTTTGGATTCTTTGTGTCCCTTTCTCTCTGCCCCTCCCCTGCTTATGCATTCTGTCTGTCTGTCTGTCTGTCTGTCTCTCTCTCTCTCTCACACAAACACACACACACACACACACACACACACACACACACACACACACAGAAATAAACTACTTACAAGTCTTCATTTCTGGATACATTTGATTTAACATTCTAATCATAGCATTTCTGTTAAGGTGAATAAATGACGTCAGGTCTGCCATCAGCTTGCAGAATTTAAACTTGAGTCTGGGTGATTAAAATAAAGGATTCAAGGGTAAATGGCATTGAAGCAACAAAGAGTATAACCAGCCTGGAACTTTTGGGTAGTGTTAAAATGGGCATACATTTAATATTGTTTTCACTTTCCGTCATCAAGCCCATCCCTATTAAAACTTTGCAGGTTCAGTTGGTCAGGTTTTATGATTGAATGGACTCTGAGCACGCTCAAGGTATGTGTAGGAAATTAATTTATAAGCTCTTCTAACTCTGAATCTCTAAGGTTTATTCTGTCTCTGTGTTGTTTGCATAATGCACTTTTGTACAGCTAAAGCACTACCTATAAAGGGATTATTTTCATATTCAGCACATTAAAAATCCAGCTCAATTCACAGATCTCATTCTGTGTTTATGCCTGAGATAACAGGTGAAAAGTATCTCATTACAAGTGTCCATGAAGCAAACATAAGAATGCGAATGTTTGGGGAGAGAATGTACCCCTACAGAAATTAATTCCCCAGTGGTTTTATTAAAGTCTGCAAATTGCATTATTTTCCCATCATATTTGAAATATTGCCCTCCCTTAATGCCTGCTCTAACCCATGCCATGCCGTCTTCCCTGGAGTGTCTAGACATGGTGTCTTAGATTTATGTGTATGATCTCAGTGTGTTACAACATCACTCCTGACTAATGCATTATTACAATACTTACAGATATTCCCAAGTGCCACTGTATTGATTAGAAAATCACCAATCTGCATATGCACACCATCTGTGCTGCGGAGAAGCAAAAAAATGCAGGATGACATTTGCCTGATTGGAGGGAAGATTCAGAAACCGCTAATAGAACGAAGAGGGAATTCTCTTTTTCAAAGAAGGAATTCGGCTTTTAAGAATAAAAAAAAGTACATAAGAATTTTTATAGAACTATAAAGTGTAAACCTAGAGTGTTTAAAACTACTCATTTCTCTCTCCTCTCAGGTAGATGGAAAGGCTGGGTCTCAGCATGCAAACAGCATGCTTAACCATTTAGATCCTGAAAATGATACCATATCAGGACGACTGGTGCCCATGAAATTGATAAATCTCAGCTCAGCTGCCGCAGCCCTTTGGTAGAAAAGCTGCCTGTAGTGAGCAGTCCGTTGTGTCTCAGTGGAAAGGCCAAAAGCGTGCCTGTAAAAGATGAATGAGGCACTCACCTACTGGGCTGAAATGCTTTTAAAGGACAGGAATCTGTTTATCTTTGATTGATTGTTCAGTCTGATACTTTCCTTTATAAAGTTTATTGACTACAAGAACATAAATCAAAGAAAAACAAATCACAGGTTCAATTTTGGGGGCATTGACATCCTGCCATCTTTACAGCAACTGCTCATACAAGTCAAGGGGCAGGAAGAAGGATGCACATAACTAGGGGGAAAAAAATTACATGATGGAAATGGCCACTAGCAAAGCTCTACTCTGATGATTCTCCTAACAGCTCTTTAGGTGGTGAATGTCTTGATACATACTATGGTGCCAAGAGTTTAGGCAGCGGCTAGAATGTGAATGGTCCAAAAAAAGACGGTGGGGGGATTTTTTTTTTTTTTTAACAAATAGCTTATTGTCAAATTAGTTTCCACATAACACTCAGTTCTCATCCCCACAAGTGTCCTCCTCCATGCCCATAAAGGGGGGAGATTTTTAAAACAAATAATTGCAAGCAAGTGACACTGTCAGATCTGCCATTTTTATTGTCCTCTATTATTGATCAGTCTGTCTCCAGTCTTATCTATTTGAGTGTATTTATTTCACTCTCTTCTATTCTTAAGAAAAAAAAAGATGTAAATATTAAAAGAAGAACTCAGTTGAGTGAACTGAGGGAATAGCAGCAGGAGGCTCTATTGCCATCCTTGCCTGGAAGGAGCTCTTGTCTGCAAGGATTATGGGGTAAAACTCTAACAATGGTATAACCCAGGTGGATTTGTGCCAGTGACCCTTATGAAGGATCACATTGTGTCTCCTTTTAAACTAAACTTGCAGAGGCTAAAATATCTAGAGGCCTCTGTTAGTGTGCCTCTCGCTACAGTTTGCTAAGACCAACAACCGGTTTCCCATTGTGGAGAGTTAAGAGCATCATTCTCAACATTTTTCCTTTTGAAATATCCCAGACCTAAAAAATAAAGAAAAAATAATTGCATTCTTCATTCCCTAGGCATTTTTCAAAATGGTTGCTTTCTAGTTTTTTCTGTGTAGACAGCTGAAGTTATTTATGGGATACTTCAGGATTCAGAGCGCTGTTGTCTTTGGGTTTCAGAAGCTTGTCTCTGAACATCTTTTCTGTATTTCATGGAAAGCCAGTGGGGGCTGGGGAAAAAGAGGACACATAAACCAGTCCTCTCCAAGTGGGTGTCTGTCAGAATTTCCACTTGCCACCCCAGACAGCAAGAGTCATGGTACTATAACTGAACCACGAAAAGTAATGCTCGCCGCACTGACAGTGGCTGTAGAAAACCGAGGGAAGGAGTTTGTTGCTGGAGAGTGTAAAACCTGTCCTTACTGCTTCTCTGCAGGAACCCAGAGCACCTCACAAACCCTTCCCAAGAGCAAATATCACTTTGCAGTGGTCACCACTGGCAGAGCCACTAATGAGGCCTAATTGGAGAGACAGGGTCTGCCTGTGCACATTAGCATCTCTAAGTTATCCCAATTAAGGAACAAGATACGGCAGGGTGGGCATTGTTTGGATACTGGTGGCCTGCTTGGGTGTGCTGCAAGGAACAAGGCCAAAGGCTGAGTGCCTCCAACCACCCAATGTGTGACCTAATTGCTAATTGATGCACAACTTTGGGTGGCCTGCTGATTCTTAATGATGTTTGAGACAGTTTGGGGTCCTAAAACAACAAGCTTGTTTTGGAACAAAGCCAACGATTTATCTTCATTTATTGGTGTTTTCACCCTTTTAGGGGAAAAAAAAAACATCGCAGGTTGGGAATAAGAAACCATAAGGAAAAGAGGTCCACTGTGGTTAATAGGTAGAAAGTCTAATAGGTAGAAAGTAATTCAGTGTTAAGAGAAGATATTTCTGGAGCATTAAGGGGTAAGGGGAAAATAGAACAGTGTGTAGCACATCATAGTCTCAAGATGAGATCACAACAAGAAACTTTAAAAATTTTTAGAATTTATCTTAGAACCCACTGCCTATGAGAATGGATTCATTATCACATTCTCCACAGTTCACTTCTGGTCTTCACATTTTCAGAGAACTGTGGAATGAGTATTAAACTTTTAGATGAATTACAAAGATTGAGAAAGTTGGGCTATTTTTGAAAACATGGAAATTGAGATGGGTTGAAATTTTTTATTACTTTATTTATTTATTTATTTATTTATTTATTTAACATTGTTTAACTGTGTTCTATGCTCCAGATACACGGTTAGGTGCTTGCTTGTAAGGTGTACAGGACCCTATCATCCCCGACTTCACAGATTTATACATTAGCAGAAAAAAGTCATTTAATGAAAAGAAAAGATAATAGCTGAATTTATTAAGTTTCTTAGTACCTCCTAGACCATGTGAAAGTGTTAATTTAATCTAGAGGTCGAGGCGTTTCCTAAAAATTGGAGTGATCTTGACATTGAGGAGGCTATTCCTCTGGTTCTTGGGATACACCTAATTTATAGTTTCCTTAAAATCACATAGATTAAGGGGCACCTGGGTGGCTGTCGGTTAAGCAGCTTGTTCTTGATCTCAGCTCAGGTCATGATTTCACAGTTTGTGAGTTCGAGCCCCACATTAGGCTTTGCGGTGATGGTATGGAGCCTGCTTGGGATTCAGTCTCTCCTTCTCTCTGTCCCTCCCTTTCTTGTGTTCTCTCTCTCAAAATAAATAAATAAACCTAAAAAATCATATAGATTAGTATGTGGACTTTTAAAATCAAGAAATAACATAAACTTTACTTAAATATGGCATAGGTTTAAAAAATCCACTTGATTTCTACATAGTGACTGATTTAAGTGAGGAAAGGTATAGACTATGAGAAAAAGATAAAGTAGAAAGAGACAGTAGGAAGACAGAAAAGAAAGGAAGAGAGATAGGGAAAGAGGAAAACAGTGAGGGAAGAAATACTCTCACGGTAATGGCAATACATATCAGCAGACATAAAAAGAAGAAAGCACTTGGCAGATACAGACAGGAAAGAAGAAATAGAAGAGATATGGACATGGAAAAAGGCAATGGGAAGTGCAAAATGTGTGTATTGTGGCTCATGGGGCAATTTGTAAGCTGACATAAACTGATGTGGTCAAATCTTCCTTGTTTTTACATTGTAATATCTGAAGTAGTTACAGCCCCTTATTAACTCATTTCTCAGTGCTAAATAAAGGTCAGCCCCTAAACGTACTCTTACCATATGATCCAGCAATCATGTTTTTTGATATTTATCTAAACTGAAAACTTATGTCCACAAAAAACCCTATGCCTGGATGTTTATAGTAGGCTTATTGATAATTACCAAAACTTGGAAGCAACCAAGACGTCCTTTAGTAGGTGAATAGATAAAGAAACTGTGGTGCCTCTAGACAATGGGATATTATTCATCACTAAGTAGAAACAATCTTCACTTGATCTTAGCCAAAAGGCGGAGAAACTTCTACTTAGAAGTTTTCTTTTTTTTTTTTTTAATGTTTTATTTATTTCTAGGAGAGAGAGAGACAGCGCGAGCAGGGGAGGGTCAGAGAGAGAGGGAGTCACAGACTGAAACAGGCTCCAGGCTCTGAGCTGGCAGTCAGCACAGAGCCCGACGCGGGGCTCGAACCCATGAACCGCGAGATCATGACCTAAGCGAAAGTCGGACGCTTAACCGACTAAGCCACCCAGGCGCCCCGAGAAGTTTTCTAAGTAGAAACAATCTTGCAAGCCATGAAAAGCCATGGAGGAACTCTAAAATTCCTATTACTATTAAGTGGAAAAAGTCATTTTGAAAAGGCTGCATACTGTCTGATTCCAATTAATTCCAGAAAAGACCAAACTATGGTGACAAGAAGATGATCAGTGACTGCTGGAGATTAGGGATAAGGGAAATATGAACAGGTGGAACAAAAATCTGTAGGCAGTGAAAATACTGTGTATTATATCAGAATGATGGATACATGGCTTTATATTCTTTTCTAAACCCATAGAATGTACGACCTCAAGAGTGAGCCCTGATGAAAATTATGAACTCTGGATGGTAATGAGATGTCAATACAGGTTCATCAGTTGTAACAAATGTACTGCTTTTGCTGGGATGTTGATAATGGGAGGGGAGGCTATCCATGTGTGAGGAGGAGATATATGGGAAATTTCTGTACTTTCTGTATTTTTTCTGTGGACCAGAAACTGCACTAAAAAATAAAATCGATTTTTATTTTTTATTTTTTTAAACTTATTTATTTTGAGAGAGAGAGAGAGAGAGAGAGAGAGAGAGAGAGAGAGAATGTGCATGGGGAAGGGGTAGAGAAAGAGAGAGAGAGAGAGAGAGAGAGAGAATCCCAAGCAGGCTCCCACTGTCAGCACAAAGCCTGAGGTGGGCTTGATCTTACAGACCACGACATCATGACCTGGCCTGAAATCAATAGTTGGATGCTTAACGACTGTACCTCCCAGCACCCCAAAATCTATTTTTTAAAAAACTAAAGACACGCGCGCGCGCACACACACACACACACACACACACACACACACACACAGGGTAGGCACACACTGAAGAGAGACCATGTCCAGGGAGAAGGCGGTCAACTGCAAGCCAAGAAGAGAGGCTTCAGAAAAAGCTAAAGGCGATAACATCTTGGCTTTGGACTTGTAGCCTCCAGAATGGTGAGAAAATAAATTTCTGTTACTTAAGACATTTAATCTGTGGCATGTTGTTGTGACAGCCTTACCAACCTAACACAAGGGTTATATCACACCTAGAGCATGCTGCTTTATACCCATCATACTGGGCATTGCTCACTGCCTACTGTCAAGACTTCTATCTGCTCTGGCTTTTACCAGACTTCTTTCTTCCTAGTGAGTTTTATGCTTGGAACTCCATTACTAATTTTTGAAAATTTACTTATAATTTTTACTTTTTATTTATTAAAATTTTAACTTAAATATAGAACCCAGTTCATCTTTAAGCATTCCATCCCCCTGCCCCGCCCCGTCGGCGCCCCCACCCCGTTTCCTCAATTACATGCGTTTGCTTGGTTTAGTTTGGTTTGGTAATTGTACCAAAGTGTTACATGCTTATAGAAAAGTGCAGAGATCACAAATGTATAGTTTGTAAATTTTCACAAAATTTCACTGAAATAACAAGCATCTAGGTTCAGACACAGACCATAATCAGGATGTTAGAAGTTTCCTTGAAGCATCTTTTAGTCACTGTCTTTTTTCCTCAGAGTAACCATTTTCTCGTTTCTAATGCCAAGGTAGATTTGAACTTTTGTTTAAAGAGGTCTAGTCTTGAACTTTATAGAAGTGAAATTATGCAGTATATAATTCTATGTGTAGTTTTTTAGGTCAACATTATGTTGTTGAGATTTGCATAATGCTACATTTAGCTACAGTTCATTTATTGTCATTGGAGTATATTATTCCATTTTAAGGATATATAATAATTCATCCATTCTACTCTTAACAGTTTTGGGGATTTTTTTCAGTTTATGGCTATTATGAATGGTGCTCCTATGAAAATTACGCAAATTGTTAGGTCATTAAGTACATGCATTCTGTTTTAAATGATACTGCTAAACAGTTTTCCAAAGGGTTTTACCACTTCACATTTATACCAGCATTGTGTGAAAGTTTTAGTTGATCCAAATTCTGCTAATACTTGGTTTGGCAGCCTTTTTTATTTTAGCCATTCTGGTGTTATATACTTGTTTGTGTTAATTGTGGTTTGAATTTGCATTTTCTTGATCATCCAAGTTGAGCACGTTTTAATTTGTCATTTTGTTTTGAGACCTATCTGTTCAGTTTTTCCCAATTCTAAAAATTGGTTGTCTTCCTTTATTGTATTGATTTGTTGGGAGATCTTTATGTATTGTGAATAGGAGTTCATGACATTGAAATAACTATCACTACTACTTGTGTCTTTTATTATTCTTAATGTTGCTTTTTGATAATTAGAAGTTCTAAATCCTAATGTCTGTTTTACCCATTTTTCTTCTTTTTTATCCTTTTTAAGAAAATTATTCTCACCCCAACGCATTAAGATGTTCTGTGTTTTCTTCTAAAAGGTGGTATATATTTATTCATATATAATTTATTTAAATTTTATTTTTATTTTTCAATCTAGATTCTAATCGTTATGGATTTTTGTGTGTGTGTGATGTGAGGAAGGGGGTTGATATTTCTTTTTTGTCAAATGCATCTCCAATTGGCCGAGGACCATTCATTGAAAAGATACATTCCTGACCCCACTGCACTGCAGCAGTGTTGATTTTTGCTTTTGTTATACTTAAATGTAGACTTTTTTGGGACTTATTTTATTCTTTTTGTCTGTTTTTTCTTTTTTTTTTTTTATGCCAGTACTTCATAGTTTCGACATCTGATAGTGTATGTTCTCCACCTTCATTCCTTTTCTACAAGATACCGTGGCAATTTTAGACCTTTGGATAGCCACAGAAATATTAAAATTATCTTGTCAGCTTTCACAAAACAACATCTTGGAATTTTAGTTGGGTGTGCAATGAATCTGTTGATCAAGTAGAAGATTGCTGTCTTTAAAACATTTAGCTCTTCAGCTCACAGATATGATTTATCTTTCACTTATTTAGGTCTTCTTTACTGTTTTTCAGTGGTATTTGATGGTTTTCTCTGTAGAGGTCTGGTATGCTAGTTATTAGATTGATTCATAATTTCTGGATTTTTGTGCTTTTAGACATTTTACTTAAAAATTTTTTTATCTTCTGATACTTTGTTGTTAGTGTATAGTTATACAGATTTTGCATTTCAGCCTGTGTACAGTGACCTTACCATATTTACTTCTTATAGTTTGTAAATTCTTTTGGGTCCTTTTTGTACACAGTCATGTCCTCCCAGAACAATGAAATTTTATTTTTTTTTCTAAATCTAATACCTTTTATTTTATTTTCTTGCCTTAATTCACTGATAGGGCCCCCAGTGTGATATTGAAGAAATATGGTGATATTTAGCATCTCATTTTCTGACTGTTCTCAGGGGAAAAGTTTTTAATAATTCATCATTTTAATGTTTTCTGTATTTTTTGGTAGAAACTATTGTTAGATTAAGAGAGGACCATTCTGTTTATAATTTGTAACTTTTTAAATGATAAATAGCTATTCATTTCTATCAAATGCTTTTTCTATATCTATTGAAATGTTTACAATTATTCTATCTTTTTATCTCTTTAAAAAGTTGAGTTGGGGCGCCTGGGTGGCTTAGTTGGTTAAGCGTCTGACTTTCGCTTAGGTCATGATCTCGCAGTTCGTGAGTTCGAGCCCCGCGTCAGGCTCTGTGCTGACTGCCAGCTCAGAGCCTGGAGCCTGTTTCAGTCTGTGACTCCCTCTCTCTCTGACCCTCCCTGCTCACGCTGTCTCTCTCTCTCTCCTAAAAATAAATAAAACATTTAAAAAAATTAAAAAAAAATAAAAATAAAAAGTTATTTTTATGGTTTTTAAAAAATATTAAATCCACACTTCCGTCCCTAGTTGGGATGAATGATCCTTTCTATATGTTGCTGGATTCAATTAGTTAATAATTTGCTTAAGAATCTTTTGTAAGTATGTTATTAGAAAGATAGGCCTGCATTTTTCTTTCTTGCTAACATTATTGTGAGATTTTATTATCAGTGCAATCTTGTTTCATGAAATGATCTGCTAAGTATTCTGCTTTTCTATTTCCTGGAAGAGTTTGTATAAGACTATGTTGGATTTTCTCCATTCCTTTTAAAATGTGACATCTGTTGGCCCCTATCTCTGAGCACACATGCACGCATTATCGTTCTGGCGTGATTATGAACTTCAATGTTCGTATGGTTGACATGGTACTTCCACTACCTCACTCTCACCCCAGGTTTGTTTCTCTAGCCTAATATAAATCAATGAATGCAAATGAGTTTTGGATTTGGAATAAGAAAGATTTTGTGCAACATTACACACTAGACATATTCAAATCATACTGCTGCATTCTTTGGATTCGTTGGTATGTTAATCAATACCTATAATTCCGCATATTTTCTGTCCTGTATTAATCTTTACTTTCTAATGTAGGCTGATCTCTTTATGGCTGAATTGAAAGTTTTTTCAGAGCTGAAGCAATAATACATCTGTTTAAAGTATAATATACCTATAGTTGAAGTCCCTGATTTGTCTACTCAGTGATTATTACAATTATGAATTTGGTCTTCATCTTTCACATTCATGTTTTTATATGTTAATTATATTTGCATGTATAAAAAGGCAGTGTAGAATCTTGGTTTTTATAGTTTCAAATGTATTATAAATGGTATCATGATGCTATGCATATTATTCTATTAAGGCAATTTGATTTTTCCTTCCAGTTGTATTACTAAGTATAACCCTTAGCTGACTGCATTGGACACTTACCCTGCCACCATAATTGTCCGAACTATAATCATATTTCATTTATGTTGTTTCTATAATCTTGTAAACCGTCACCCTTGTGCTTTTGCTTTTTTTTTTTTTTTTTTTTGAGAGAGAGAGAGAGAGAGAGAGAGAGACCACGAGGGAGCAGGAGAAGGGCAGAGCCAGAGGGAGAGAGAATCCCCAGAAGGCTCTGTGCTGTCAATACAAGCTTGATCTCAGGAACTGTGAGATCATTACCTAGGCTGAAATCAAGAACTGGACAAGTAACCAGCTGCACCAGTCAGGGAGTCCTGTTGTTGTTGTTGCTTTAACTTAGAAGCTTTGTTACACTCTTATAAGTAGAATTAGATAATTTCCTAATCCTCCAAAGATTCCTTCCTCTTGTATTCACAATCTAGAAGCTCTTACTCTATGACCCCCCTTGATTACTCTCTTCCTTACTCACTCTGTGTGAGCCACATGGCCTCCTTAATGTTTCTTAAAGCTCCATATTTGGCTTTCCCACTTCCTGTTCTTTTTTTTCCCAGATGAACGCATGGCCCACTAGCTCAAGTATTCCAGGTGTTTCTTTCTCAGTGAAGGTATCTTTGACCAGCCTATTATGATTGTAACTGCCCTGCTGACTCACCTACTCTGCCTAGCTAGCACGCCCTGTCCTGCTTTCCCATCCTTGCCATTATCTGAATGGACAGTTTTAGAATCACATGTATTTGTTGACATTTTGTTTGTTCGTTGATTGGCTGTTTCCTTCTCCAAGGAAATGTTGAGTCTTGTAAGAACAGAGGTTTTTTTGTTTTGTTGATATTATATCCCAAATACCTAAAATGATGCCTGCAAAATAATAACTTTTCAATAAATACTAATTGACAGGATATTCACAGAACATATTCTGTTGCTTGCTTTTTTCTCTTCAACGTCATATTTTTTATGTACTTGAAGGTACATGTAAATACATTCGTTTTAACTGATGATGTGTATTATTACATTGTATGAATATACCAGAGTTCATTACTCTGTTTTCATTTGATAGACATTTCATTTATTTGAAAACTATCCCTCTGTACATTTTTAAGTTAACTCTCTTTTTTAAAAAAAATCCAAGGTAAGAATTACAAAGGATACATATTTCAGCATATTCTATGTTGCATTTATGCTTTAAATATATTTTGGTCAAAACCTTGGAGCAGATTTAGCTAATCTGATATATGCGAAATGTTTATCATTTAACTAAAAGGGAAAACCAGTCTTCATTGTCAAAACAAACACTTATCAGACTTACTTTCTCTCAGAAACACGACTTTATTTTTCAATTCAAATACAAGTGCTTTATACTCATCTCTATGACAACCAATTCACTTTTGAATTCTAAGATAGATGGAAAGAAAGAAGGATAGATAAAAAGATAAAGACATGGGCGTGGCCTGTTTTTGTCACTTGGATTAAATAAGGCCTTACTCATTTTAGTGTTTTTTAACCATTCTTACTGTTTGCAGTCCTTGGACTTTCCCTCTTGAGCTGTGCATTCTTGAAATATCTCTTCAGCACCCAGAGATATTTTTTTAGACCCGGGACAATCCAGCATTGGATTGGATCTCATCTCGAAGATGGGATCGATCTCTCTCTCTCTCTTTTTAAGGATGATTGTGAAAAAGGATAGGGGTAATTAAAGAGAATAGGCATAACTCTTTCCTTAGGACTCTCAGTACCATGGAAGTCGAGGGTCTTTAATGAGGCTCCATAAAACTGTTTATGCATGTGTATTATTGAATGAACATCACTGTACCCCCCCACCCCCCAGCTCTATGAATAAACAGTTAGGAAGAAAATGCTCCAACCATATATATACTTTGAGGTGAATACTTAGACTGAAAGGTAGGGTGCATCCTCAACTCTATTAAATGTTTTTAAGCAGATTTCCAGCATGTTTGATCTAATACTCTATAATTAGAGCATGAGAATCGCCATTGTTCCACCTCCCCTTCTACAATGTCAAATTTTTAAAGTTTAAATCACATGGTATATCTTAAATTTTATCACATTGTAATTTAAATATTTATTTCCATCATGAATTATGAGGTTGAGTTTCTTTGTAATATGTTTCTGGCCATTAAGATGATTTATTCTGTGAATTGACAGTTCATATTCTTTGCCAATTTTTCTTTTAGATTACATGCTTTTTACTTATTGATTTATTGTTTTATATGTCCTCAATGTTAATCTGCGTCTGTTATACATATTGGAAAAACTTTTTTCCAGACTATGGCTCTCTTCTTTTTTTAAGAAAACCTTTAAATTAAAACAGTTTTAGATTTACAAAAAAAGTTGCAAAGGTAGTACAGAAAATTCCTGTATACCTCACACCCAGTTTCCCTATTATTAATATCTTACATTAGTGTGGTACACTTGTCATAGTTAATGAACTGATATCATTAGTATTATTAAGTTAAATCCATACTTCATTCAAATTTGCTTACCTAATGTCCGTTCCTCTTCCCGATTCCAGGATCCCAACTAGGATATCACATTACTTTAGTCATAATATCTCTTTAGGCTACTCTTGGTTGTAACAGTTTCTCAGTTTTCCCTTGTTTTTGATGACCTTAATAATTTGAGGAATGCTGATCAAGTATTCCTCAGTTGGAATTTGTGTGATATTTTTTTCATGGTTGCTCTGAGGTTAAGAGTTCTAGGGAGGAAAATCACAGATGAGAAGTGCCATTCTCATCACATCAGATGAAGGTTACATACTGTCAACATGACTTATTACTGTTGATATTAACATCAGTCACCTGACAGAGGTAGTGTTTGTCAGGTTTCTGCATTGTAAAGTAATTCATTTTTTCCCTTTTCCATATTGTACTCTTTGAAAGAAAGTCACTATTGGCAGTCCACACTTAGGTAGTGGGAAGCTATATTCTACCTCCTTGGAGATGAAATGTATATATAAATATAAATATTTTTGAATTCTTTTGCATGAGAGATTTATCTGTTCTCTCCCATTTATTCAATCATTTATTTATAGCAGTATGGAGTTATGGATATTTATTTTTTACTTTAGATTATAATCCAATGCTACTGTATTTATTTTGTTTCTCAAATTGTTCCAACTTTGACTAAGATTATTTTTTTACTTTACTTGAAGATTTTTATTCTAAACATTTGAAGAAGAATGTTAATATTTTCTTTTCTGGCTTATATTATTTTGTGTCATGTTTAAGAAATTTTACAGTCTTGTTTTCTTCTGAAAATGTAATATTTTGCAAAGTCAAATATAAATTAGGAAATTGCTAACTTCAACTTGAACTTTTGTGTATAATGTGAAGCAGGGACCCAATTTCTATTTTTTGCATAATTGACCAATTTTCCCTATATCAATAATTTAACAGACTCTCCTTTTTTTACTTATTTGTAATGTCACCACAGATATATATTAAGTTTTGTATGTACATGGGTCTATTTCTGGGCTTTCCTTCCTTTTCAGTTTGTCTGTTGGTCTATCATTGCATCAATATTATATTGTCTAAATTATTATAGAAATATAAGTTTGTTTACAATGAGCAACTACCCATACTTTGTTCTTCTTTAGAAGTGTCTTAGCTATTTTTGGTCTTTCTCTTACATATATACATTTTAGCATTAGTTTGTCATATTCCACAAGATTTTTTTTAGGAAATTGATTTTAAAATAACTCATTTTTCGAATGAAATCCTTTATTTTCATTAAATATTATCATTTATCATGACTATGTATGGGAATGCTTTTGAATTTTGTATATTGACCTTATATGCAGGAATCTTGAAATTATGTATTAGTCTATTGATTAATTTACCCAGAATTATCTGTGTATGCAACCATATTATTTATAAATAATGACACTTTTGTTTATTCCATTTTAATGTATATATAATATTTATTTTTCTTATTTTGTTGCATTAACTAGGATTTCCAGTACAATATTTACCTGTGCTATTAAATTTTCAGATGTTTGGGAAATTTAAAGATAACTTTCTGTTATTCATTTCTAAATTAATTCTATCATGACAAGAGAACATAATCTGTATTTTACTCCTTTAATAATTTAGATGTATTTTATAGCCCAGCATATACTCTATCTTTGGGAATATTTCATGTGTACTTGAAAAGATTCTGTACTTCTCAGCTGTTGGTGTAGTGTTCTGTGAATGTTAGATAAGTTGATTGATAATGTTTTAAAATCATGTATATGTTTCTATTGGTTTTCTGTTTTATTAATTATGAGTGAGAATGTTGAAATGTTCACTTGCAATTGTGGATTTATTTGTTTCTTAAGTTTTGCAAGGCTTTTTTACAGGTATTTAAAGCTTTGTGTCTGAATATATACACATGTAGGATTGTTTTGTCTTCCTTACCATTATGAAATGTCTTTCTTCTGATAACATTTCTTTTTCTAAAGTCCACATTGATATTAATATAGGCACTCTAGTTTTCTTTTGATGAGTGATTGCATGGTATATCTGTCTGCATCTATGTTTATATCTATATCTACCTATATCTATAGTTAAAATCAGGTTCTATTATTATTGATAGGTGGGTCTTGCTTTCTTCTAGTATGTCTAAAAATCTCTTTCTTTTAATTACAGTGTTTTTTCCTTTAACATTTAGTGGAAGTATGATTATTGTGGCTAGGTTTAAATATGCAAAGTTATTTTTGTCTTTATTCTACTTATATTTTTCTTTTTCTGTTTTCTTTTTATCTTTTATCTACCTTTTGTTTTAGTTTAAGTATTTTTATGGACCTTTTTTGTTTTCACTGCTGCGTTATCACCAATCCCTCTATGTTTTATACTTTAAGTGGTTGCTAAGATTTAAAAGTTGCATGTTTAGTTTGTTATAGTCTACCTTCAAATATGACACTTTATCATAAGAATGTAGAAATCTTACCAACAGTTTACTATCATTTCTCTCCCATATCCTTTATGCCTATTATTATCATATTTTTTCTACATATATTACATATTCCACAAAAACATTATAATTTCTGATTTGTCAATTATGCTTTGAAGAAAAATTTTAAAAATATTTTCAAAAGTTTATTTATTTTAAAAGAGAGGGAATGAGCAGGGAAGGAATATAGAGATGGAGAGAGAGAATACCAAGCAGGCTCAGTGTTGGCAGTGAGGAACTTGATGTTGGACTCAAACCCACAAACTGTGAGGCCATGACCTGAGCTGAAACCAAGAGTCTGATGCTTAACAGACTGAGAGAACTCTCAGATTTTATTTTATTTTATTTTATTTTATTTTATTTTATTTTATTTTATTTTATTTTATTTTATTATTTTATTTTATTTCATTTATTTTTTAATTTTTATTTATTTCTAGGAGAGAGAGAGAGAGAGACAGCGTGAGCAGGGGAGGGTCAGAGAGAGAGGAGACACAGACTCTGAAGCAGGCTCCAGGCTCTGAGCTGGCAGTCAGCACAGAGCCCGACACGGGGCTCGAACCCATGAACTGCGAGATCATGACCCAAGTGAAAGTCGGACGCTTAACCGACTAAGCCACCCAGGCGCCCCAGAATATTTTATTTTTATTTAATCTTCATTTTTCAAATATTATATACACAGTTTTTTATTTTTCTTTTTTAAATGTTTATTATTTATTTTGAGAGAGAGCACACACATGAGCAGGGAAGGGAGAGAATCACAAGCAGGCTCCATGCTTAGTGTGGAGCACGACATGGGCTCTGTCTCATGACTGATATCACGACCTGAACCAATATCAAGAGTCAGACTCTTAACCCACTGAGCCACCCAGTCACCCCTGATTATTTTTTCTTTAGGAGTTTAAAGATTACTTCGGTTGTCTACTTTGATAAGAAATCTGTTGCCATTGTTTTTTCTCTCTGTGTATAATGTATCTTTTATTAGCTTTTTAAAGAGTTTCTCTGTATCAGTAGTTTTGAGGAATTTGATTATGTGTGGCTCAGTGTATTTTTTGTTTTTGTTCATCCTTCTTAGACCTTAAATGTTTCTTGGATCTATAAGTTTATCGTGTTATTCAAGTTGAAAAAAAATTAGCCACTGCTCCTTCAAGTATTTTTTCTGTCCTCAAATTTTCCTTTTCTTTGGCAACTTCAATTATACATGTTTGAGTACTTGATATTGTCTCATAGGTTACTGAGGTTCTGTGTTTGTTGTTCTTGTTGAGCTGTGTGGGTTTTTTTTTGTTTGTTTGTTTGTTTGTTTTTTTGAATTTCATTTGAAGACTTTCTATTGCAGTTTTGTGAAGTTCAGTGATTTTTTTCCCCTGCATTATCTATTGTGCTATTAACACTATTTCTTTGAGCATGCTGATCAGCATCTTTTTGGTTACTTTCATTCTCTGTCATTTCTGATTATGCTTTTATCAATTGATGTATTTCCTGATTATAAGTCAGCTTTTCCGGTCATTCCTTATATCTAGTAATGTTTGATTACAAATCAAAAATTGTGAATCTCACATTTTTAAGCCCTGGACATTGTTGTATTTTTTTTAGAGAGTATTCAATTTACTTGAGTTGAAACAGAATCGGTTGGATCCTTCTGTCTTGTATTTAGGATTTTAGGGTAGGTATAGGGTTAAGATTTATTCTAGGCTAAGTTTAGCCCTGTTAATAAGTTGTCAACCTTGTGAATTCTGTAATGAATGTTCCATATAGTCAGTGAAGTCTTCCCTAACCTGGCTTGTTGAGATTGAATGATTTTTTGCTTTATGTGAGCTCTAAGAATCAGCGAATCATTTATTTTGTAGCTATCCCATAATTGTTCTTTTTTGAAAAGTTGCTTTTTGCTTGGATTCATAGAGTTTTTAATAGGTGTGTGCAGATTAGTATCTATTAACAAACTCAAGAGGACTCTATGCAGATTTCTGAAGTACTTTCTATATATCTCCCCCATTTTTGTACTTTCCCTTAAAAATTCTAGTCTTCTTGGCCTTACCAAAAGCTGATCCCTGTCCTCATTTTAGTAAGACTCTGTTGTTTTCCCTGCACCATGGCCTGGGAAATGCCTCCAGGTAGAAACCTGGGGTCATTATAAAGCTCATTTTATTTAGTTTTCCCTTCCTTCCTTCCTTCCTTCCTTCCTTCCTTCCTTCCTTCCTTCCTTCCTTCCTTCCTCCTTTCTTTCTTTCTTTCTTTCTTTCTTTCTTTCTTTCTTTCTTTCTTTCTTTCTTTCTTTCTTTTTCTCTCTCTCTGTCTCTCTCTCCTTCCTTCCTTCCTTCCTTCCTTCCTTCCTTCCTTCCTTCCTTCCTTCCAGAATCACAGCCCTGTGATGTTCAGTATTCCGTTTCTAAAAATTGTTGTTTTATATGTGTATATTTTTTTTCAAATTTTCTAGTTGTTTATAATGAGAGTAAGTTTGCACCTACTTCCACTTTCATGGTCAGAAGTGGAAGACCACCTTGTATAGTTTTAAATTAATTTTTATTGTTTTTACTAATAATGCTCTCATTACCATTTAGATACAATTTTCTCACTTAGTCATAGTTTGGATTTAATAATTATTAATAAAAGAGGTTGGTTTTAAAGTCAGAAGGGGAAAGGACTAAACCAATTATCTTAGTCCCTTTTCATTGAGAGAGTCAAAACTCTGAGAACCATCACCAGCAGACTTCACCTTGGGTCTCTTAGGATTTAGGTTCTATGACTTTTCACAGCTGCCAGAGAGGCAGATAGAGGGAGAGCAATTGGATTATTATGAGTGGCATAGATTTTGATCCATTCACACTGCCACCACCACAAACAAAACTGGGGTTCCCTTAAGCTAAAGAAAGGGAAAACAAATATTGGATAGGCAGGAAGCCATGTTTGTCTTATCAGCAAATTTTTTTTTAAATGTTTTATTTATTTCTAGGAGAGAGAGAGAGAGACAGCGTGAGCAGAGGAGGGTCAGAGAGAGAGGGAGTCACAGACTGAAACAGGCTCCAGGCTCTGAGCTGGCAGTCAGCACAGAGCCGACGCGGGGCTCGAACCCACGAACCGTGAGATCATGACCTAAGCGAAAGTTGGATGCTTAACCGACTAAGCCACCCAGGCGCCCCAAATTCTTTTTCTTTAACTACTTTATTGAAGTTTAATTGACACACAGTAGACTATATGCCATATTTAAGGTGTGTGATTTAATAAGCTTTGACATGTGTTTAACTAATGAAACCATTACCACAACCAAAAGAGCAAACATATCCATTATTTCAAAAGTTTTCTTGTGCCACTTTTCATTCCTCCCTCCTGTCTCTTGACTGTCCCCAGGAAACCAGTGATGTACTTCCTATCAACACAGATCAGCTTATGTTTTCTTCAGTTTACACAAGTGGGTCATACAGCATGTACTCTTTTATCTCACTTCTTTTGCTTAGCATAATTTGGAGATTCACCCAGGTTTCTGTGTGTATCAGTCATTTATTTCTTTTTGCTGATAAGTATATTTCATTGTATATACAATACATCTACCATTCACTAATTGATGTACCTTTGCATTTTTGGCTATTACAAGTAAAGCTGCTATGAATATTTGTGTGCAAAAAAAAAAGCTACAAATCTTAGCTAAAAATCTGAATGTGTTTTTGTCAGATTTTTTTTCCTATTGAGGAGATTATGAGTAAGCCATCCAAGTCTCTTGTCTAGGGGGGCTAAATAATGTCTGTTTGGGGAATATACTAGCTCTTTTCCAAGCTTCCCTTTTAATTGAATGTCTATGTATTGTCATATAGTTTTTACTCTAATTCTAACTTCTAGAATGAGAAAATTGGAAATTAAGTGAGAGATGATATTTTACATCTGGCCATTATTATATTCTGCCTAAGATCTAAAAGCAAATGTAGCTTAAGCTCCCATAGGTTGTGTTAGATTTTAGGCACCAAGTAGTGCCTCAGTGTCTGTGGAGATGCTCCCTGTCTATCCCTCCAAATGTGCTAAGTTTTCTTTTGCCTTGCAGAATGTTGAATAAAAAAAAATTCTGGAGTTTCAATTGTTCCCCAGTAGAAACTGTAGTTTAGTTTAACTATTTCAAATAAACATTCCAAGAGACGAAAAACTATTTTAAATAGATGACAATACCTTGTTGCATCACCTCATGCTAGTACAATTTAAATGAATGCTATCTTTCATAGACAAAAATCTATTTTAAAATTCTATCTGTAGGGGTGCCTGGGTGGTTCAATCAGTTAAGCATCAGACTTAGGCTCTAGTAATGATCTCACGGCTTGTGAGTTCGAACCCCGCTTCAGGCTCTGTGCTGACAGCTCAGAGCCTGGAGCCTGCTTCAGATTCTGTGTCCCTCTCTCATTCTCTCTTAAGAGAGAGATTCTGTGTGTGTGTATCTCTCTCCTACGAATAAATAAAACATTAAGAAAAAGAAAAAGAAAAATTCTATCTGTAAAAGTGCTGAGGGAGAATTGTAAAATCAGATCATTCCGTTAACTTTCCTTAGCATTTAAAAAGTATTGTTTTATTGGATCTACTTTATTTAGGCCCTGAAATAATTTTAGACAGCGTACATAGTTTTGCTTTCAAAGGTCACGAGCAAGTCTAAATATACCCAGGTTGGGACAATAGAAAGCTTTCAATCATGCATAGTTACAATATCTCTCAAACCACACATTCTTTCTCTAAGGTGGAAAACTAAAGTGTACCTAAAAATTTTAATAGCTGCACATTTCCTGGAATAGAAGAAAATAGGAAATATCCAAGTGAGATTGTGTTCAAACATGAATAGGTGAAACCTTATTTTTGTTGGAAGATGGGAACAAATGCTTTTGGATGCTTTTTGGATTTGATAAGTCAGTTTTCATTTTGAGAGCTCATATTCATTTAACTTCATCTCTCAGATCCCTTTAGTACAAAAGCCATGGTCCAGGATGATCTCACTAAAAGCATAATAACCATGGTAATGATAATAACAGTAATTTGAAACAAAAACTCCACACACACAAATAGTAACAAAAACAGAGAAAACAAACAAAAGCTGGTAGAAAATACACGGAGAAGCACCAGGTCAGACATCTGAAATAAGTTTTCATATTAATTTAGAAATTTCTTTTGACCCCCATGGTATATTTTCAGTTTTATAATGTTGATTGCTAATGAGTTTTTGGCTGGGTCTGGGATTTTGGATGATGGTGGCAGTAAGAGGAATGCTCAGAAGCAGTATAGGTTTATTTACGTGAATATATAAAAGTGCATTGTGACAGAGAATCCTTAATTTAGAGCAGCATAAAGAATTTGAAGATTACTTCAAAGGGCATTCAAAAACCATGTATTTGAAATCCATGATAAGAAAGTATGTACTTTCCGAAGGGACAAAGTTTTCAGGGAAAGTTTCTACTACTCAGATTTCCACTGAGAAGTATTTAGAAGTTTGATGGCAGAAAATGTGCAAACTAGAGATATGTTCATTCACTTGGTCCTCTACATTTAGACTAAAGCTAGTATGAGCTGCTTTCGTATTTGGTTGAAATGCCTTGAGAAAGCAAACATTCTTGCGAGAGCTGCTTATCTGCTGCTCATTTTAACGAGCCCGACCCTCCTGTAGTAGTTCGGCTTTTAATTTCTTCCGAAGGGTACTTCAGTCCCATACGTCTGCCAGTCCTTATGAATCCTCCCAGCCTCAGGACACTAGAAAGATCCAAAAACCAACTCTGTGTGAGACTCTTCTCATCACATAATAAAACGATGGTCACTGTGATTATAGGAGGACCAGGAAGACTTGTTTGTTTGTGTTATGGTGTACCTTAGAGTTCTCAAATTATAACACAGTGTCAGCCTAAAGCCAAAATCAACTATTTTTAAAACTATGAATTATTTTATCTAAGAAAAGTAATACATAATCATTGTGATGAGGGGGCGTGGGGCAAGTGGAGAGCAAAATATAGGCTGATTACCCCCCGCCCCTGTGAATATGTATAATATTTTTTGGACACTCCTGGCTACCCAAGAACAAAGGACAAGGGCTTAAGTGCTTGCCGTGGTAATATGGGAAACTAAGGCAAATGAAAAATTAAATTCCCTTACCTCATACAGCCGATTGACAAGTCCATGAAATCAGTAGGGTGACCTCCCTCTAGGAGCTCAGCTGCCTGGATGATGACACTTTGCTGGGGGCAAAAGAGAATCTTAGCTTAACATTATCCTGACCCCTGAGGAACTTATGTGTCTACTTTAACATATAAAAATTCCTTTGGAAACTTCGTTTATCTCAACTCCTTCAAGATACATGCTGGCAATCATAGTCCAAGCTTATGGCACCCTGGTATATATTGAGAGGGTCTCATGAGTGAAGTTTTACCAAACGGTAATAAGTGTTGTTTCCCTCACAACAGCTAGCCCCTCAAGGTTCTGGAACCTTGCTTTAAAAATTCTTTAGAGACTTAGACTATCCCTTCCCTCTTCCCAGACTGACAGTGTATAATGATTACCCATCACGACCCCAGTTCAGGTCTTGTCCCTGTGCTTTAATAAAATCACATTTTTGCACCAAAGACATCTTCAATAGTTTTTTTTTGGCCATTGGCTCTTGGACCACCCACCATCACCCCAAAACTTCATCAATTGAAGAAAATGTGGAAATTCAGGGTTAACTCTTTCTGTCCCATCTAACCTAACTTTTCCCAAGTAAGGCATGATGGTGTGCAGACTGTCCAGATATCCTTTCTTATTAGGTCTTTTAGATTTTATGGAATCTCTGAAATGACTGTTGGGTAGCAGATGTGACAGACTTCAGACCGGGCAAATCTGGAACTTCATCAGCAGTCTCCACTAAAAACCAGATCTTTCCCCTGCAGACAGTTCCTTGAACCTTAAATGCAACTTGAGAGAGAGAGGAAAGAAAAACCATACTTATTCAGAGTAGATGAGAATAGTCAAACCCTAGGGTATACATTTTTCTAAGATTCCATGATTAAAATTTTCTAAGGTATATTGGACTCTTGTTATTAACATTTGACCTTAGAATCTGTAGTCAGTTTTGGGTAGCCATTTCCATTCATCGGCAAAGAGAAAATATTGGGAGGACAGTTCCATATTTCTAATACCATAGTTTTAAATACGTTTTCAGTGATATCATGTGGAACTTTAATCTGGTGCTTAAGGTATTGTATTTTGTGTCCTTTTAACTTATTATAAACAAACAAAAAAGTCAAATGCCTCAAAGCAAAAAACTACATGCTAAGATATGCAGAGCATCCATGGTGCTTCTGTTCTAGAAGCAATTTAAAATTTCCTTTGTTGAAAAACTATTCATTTAGTTCCTTAGTTTGTTAAGACAGCTAAGTATAAATTATAAAAAGAAACAGTCTCTACCACTTGCAAGTTTTACCCACTTTAAGTATGGTTACAAAGACTGAGAGGATGCTAACAAGAAGAAAAAGTTCCAACACTTCCCAGTTAACCAGTAATTTGACCCTAATGGGAATTTTTGATATGAAGGAAATTAACATGGATTACCAAATTCCCAAGGATTAAGAACAGTCTGAGAAAAAGACATTCCATTCCTAAGTATTTGGGATGAAAATGTCCTCAACAGAGTCTTCCTTTAGTAGCTCTCAATTTATGCAGACCATTTCTATGGCCCAGTTCATGTGTCAGTTTCAGTAAGGGAGATAGTTATGCTTTATAAAAAATAACTGAGGTGTTCCGCTGCATTGGGAAGCCATTTTTAAACTGGCATCAGCAAAACCTCACCAAATCTTGTTATTGGAAGATTTTATAAATGACTTCGTTTCCCAATTGAGATTGGTTGTGATGATAGATAGTGGTGACGATGTGGTCAAAGATGGGACTAGGAGCCCGTGTTCTTACAAGGGGGTAATAGCAGAATATGTTCCTTTTGCTTCTGCCCCGTGAAGTAAAAATGTAAGGTCATCAGGCAAAGCCCCAGAAGGTAGGCTCCAGGTCATATTGTTGTGTTTCCTTTCTGTGTTTATATTTGTTCTGGACAATAAACCATGATGATGTAATAAAGGGCTGGGACCATGAATTCCTATTGGCTGTGCAGTGCCAGTTCATGGAGGGGCAAGTCCAACTGTAATGAATTCAGACGACATAATGATTTCAGTTTCACTACATTGCTCTGCTCCCTGGGAACCTGCAAAAGATAAGTGAATGGCACCTATCCTAGATCCAGACATACATACAACATGAAAATAGCTGGTGAAGCTTGAAATAAATGGAGAATATTAGACCAATAACAATGTTGATCATACTGTTTGGTAAAAATATTAACTAGAAAAAGTTGATAAAATGTATTTCAGGAAAAGTAAAACTTCTCAGATATCTTTCTTTGTGCTTATTTGTATACACATGGATATAATATGCCATTGGTTCCTCATCTTTAATACGTAGGGGATTTATATAGCATATTGCCTCAATAAAACTTGGTTCATCTGAACACTACGTGGATCAGATATGCATATTTAATTACTCTGAAAGTAGTGTACTTGTACAGATGGTGGTATTAGAGGGTATTACTTCAATTTAAATTACTTTTATTGGGAAAAAAAGTGTTCCTTGGCTATGATTTCCAAGTAAAAATTTAACTTTTATAATGTATGGAATGTGCCTGCTTATAGTAATTATACATGAATAATCCTACATGTGTAAAATAAATATTATTTTAAAAATTTGAAACAACTCATAATAAGAAAATACAAGACTCTTTCAGGTGCAAAGCTTAGGGTGTTGTGAACTGTAAACATGCAGCCAAAGTAAACAAATGAGCTTTGAAAAAAGCTCTAATTTGTAGCCAAAAGCAGCCTCCCCTGGCAGACCATGGCATCCTAACTCCTATGTTTATTCAAGCCCCTCAGGAGCCTGCTTCTTGTGTGGAACTAGAAGGAAATTAGGAGATAATATGTGAGCCGTATCCCTGGACAGACCTTAGAGAATCACAAGAACCGGTATATCCCCTAGCAGGAACTTCAGTCATTTTGTACCCCCTTCTCAAGAAAAAGAAAGGCTAACTTCCCATCGCATCTTGGTGCCTGCTGAAATGCAACCTTCATCCTGTTGAAACAAACACACAAATAAAAATCATCACTTTCAAAGGCAAGCTAGTCACAAAGAAAGACGAATGGCTTATAGCATATTATATTGATTATCACACAGTAGCTAGATATTAAAAATTGGGAAAATATAAATGCTTTTGCAAAAGATATTATTTTCTATTATGAGATTATAAAAATGTGCCCATGTGTTTGTTCATTCTTCACTGCAAGTATTTCTTTATTAAAGTACTGTATCTCAGAGGCAGCACATGTACCATCCACCCCTGTGGTTGCTATGGTAAGTAGTCATGTTTTATTGAAAAGTAAGTGGCCACCACCCACATGAATGGCTTCCAAGTGGCCTTAGAATCTGCTCCCTCCCCCACCTTTTTTTTTGTAAGCCATCATGACTTTTTTTTTTTTTATAAACATGACTTCTCTCCTGATTTAGAGAATGACAAAACCTTTTGCTGTGTTCTCTCAAATCTGTTTGTTAAAATGACTCTATGATGATCTATGAAGAACAAAAATGAGTCCAGTTTGAGAAACAGAAGTTAGGGAAGACACACACAAGTGTATCTCCCATTGCAAACTTAAAAAAATTAAAACTTTATATTTTATGTAATTATAGTTTATAATGTTTGTTCATATGTATGATTTTACTCAATAATCCTTGCTTTATTTGTCAAGTCATCTTGACATCTTCAAAATCTTTGTGGTTACACATCCACACATACACAAAATAAGCGTATAATATAATACTTTGGGGATTATATTGTAGGATTCATTTTAAATACTGAAATGAGAAGACAGACAGCAAACATCTTGGTGGTGTGTGCATGCCTGGGGGTTCCATTATAAAATATCTCTACAATGTGAAGCCATATCTTTGAAGCAAATTTTCAAACCTGCCATACTGTGTACCTATAACTTTGCTAGACACACATGGACACACAGAAGTAAATATTTGTCAGATGTTGATAATCTTACTGACTGCCAGCTTGAAACAATGTGGGATTTAATGAGGTCTCATTTCACTTCAAGTCATGACTGGCATGGGTATTCCCTCCCCTCAACCCCCAAAAAAGCTTTACCTAAAGGGCTTTGCCAAAAATGCTTAGTTTAGGATTGCCTGGCTGGCTCAGTCAGTAGAGCATGTGACTATTGATCTCAGGATCATGAATTTGAGCTCCATTTTGGATATACAGATTACTTAAACAAAATGCTTGGTTTATGAAGACAAATATTTCTGAAGACAGTGAAGGATAAAAAAACACCTTGGAATAAAAAGCCTCCAATTAATCAAACAGCATCCAGTTTCTTTAATTAATTCAGCCTAACAGGTTTTGACCTTAGACATTTTTCTATCTTTCCCTTTATCTGCCTCAAATTTGGCCTGAAAATGACTGGGCAAGATCTCTCACTTTGGCCACATACCTGGAACTTGGTGCAAAAGTCATTTGGGGTTAGCTAAATTGTTATTTTCTCACCGAGACTGAAAAACTACTACCATTTCATAAAGAAGAAAAACACAGGGAAAGGTGAGAAGAAGAGATAATGGAGAGCAGTGGGATGAGAAGAGTGTTTCTTAATTATGCTGTAAACTCTCTCTGATGGGTCCTTTTCCTACCCTGCACTGTGCAGAATTAACTAGCACACAGTGACTGCCACAGATGACTCAGCGGTGGCACGCCAGTAACACAGCTGTGCCTCTGAGACGTGCAAGAGGGGACTTTTTATTTTTTAAAAAGAAAGGTAAAAGAAGAAAAAAGTTTGATCCAACTATGTACAAGATTTTTCCTCATTTCTGTTTACTACAAATTCTCATTGGAAGGGGAACTCCCCCCCCCCCATATAATTCTTTTTATTGATTTTTATATTAAAGCAATTGAAAGCAATGCAGTATCATTTTCTGGTATAATAGAGCCATAGAAGCATGACAGCAGACACCTCACTGGGGAAAATAACATGTAAACGCTATACAAATTAGCCTCTTCTGATACAGTTAATAAAAGAAAATAAACACTTGCAGATGGAATAAGAATTAAATAATACATTAAAGCTCAGCACAAGAGTTTACTGTAGTCTCTTCTTTTTATTATAAATGACCATCACTAAAATGATCTGAAATACCCCATTAAGGACAACTTACTTGCTAATAGGTAAAGACTAATGAGGCAATAGAAAGTATAATTGGAGATCTTGCTACCTCAACCACAGAAAATTATACTAGTATACAAACCAAATGCCAGTGCCTGTGCAAAATTTTTAGTTAACCCTTAAACATGAAAAATGTATGTACAATTCATTCAGATTTATCACTTTACACATGTAAATGTTAAATGCTGTGGAGATAAAAATATAGGAATAACCAATGGAGTTATAGAAGTACAGGAGATAGGATTCTCTACTTGTTGTATGAAGTAGGCTACTTCATTAAGACTGACTAAAGTATGAGAGGCCCTGAACCTTAGAAAGAAAACTCAAATGGTAATGAGAGTCCATCTATGACAATAAATCTGAATAGAACAAGTGAACACTACCATTACTTTCCACACATGCCTTTTTATTAGCTTCCTCCTACTGCGACCCCATGTTTCCCCATGGACTTTGATTCTCGCACATGCCCTACATAGATTTAATGTGTCTTGTTCCATTAACCACATCTTCAACTCTGCTTCCATGAAAGGAACATGAATGAGTTTTGCATTTTGATAATAATTCTTCAGTATCCAATTCCTGACCCTCCCCTGATTTTCAGCTTCATTACCCTCACATTTTGCTGACAGGTGGTAGTGGTTTGCCCTGAAATGTCATCAAGATAAAATAAATGAAAACAAATGTAATTGAAGATACAACATGATAAATACCCTTAGAGATAAACAGAATGCTATAGGGTTTGGGGCTGGAAAATGCCATTGTTAGGGATATCCAGGAAAACTTAGTTCAAGACATACAGTGACATCAGAAGTTAAATCTGTGAATCTTAAAATATGTTAGCAAGTTATTTAGGGGAGAATTTTTTTATAAACCTGACAGAAAATTCTGGCCCACGAAGCACTTTGACAGCTTAAGAATGGTTTATATACACAAATGTGCCCAAGGATACACACACAGAGAATTCTCTCATTTTGTTCAGAGGAATTCACAAATGTGGAAATGGGCTTTACAAATTAAGCCAGTTATATCAGCTTCAGTGCTTTCTTACACACAAATTGGAATTATTAAATTGAAATTAACCCTAGTGGTACTGGATTTAAAGGAGTTCGGGTGTATTATTACATTTACATCAAAGCACAGTTTGAAGAAAGAAAAAAACGAGGGTATGTTCTCATGCATTTGGAAATAATCTTCAATTTTGCCAGTTACGTGTTTCTTGGAAACAGGAGGGTGAAAACTTCATTTGTAAATCATTGCAGGTAATTTTGCATTGGGAGATCCATAGATCTCTCATTGAGAAACAGCACTCTGTAGCATTCATCCATCTGTCTGCCTCTGGGGCTAGGCAGACCTGGTGGAGGCAACTGATAAGGAGAGGGAGTCTCAGACTTAGCTGATTTGTGGAGATATGTCTGAGGAACTATCCCATCCAAAGGAGAGAATTTGTACTAGGAATCCAGAAGAAGAGAGTTAGAAGTTAAGGCCCAGAGTAGTAAATGGACATATACAGCCATGTAAGTGGAGGGCCAGACCAGTGATATTAAAGGGAAAGAGCAAATGGGGGCGAAGGAGAAGGTGTGGTGGGACAGCACTGAAGGAAATCAGTGAACTAACTCTTCCTTGAAAACAACTAACATACATAATATAACACCCGGGAATGGAGGCCAGTCCCTACTTATCACACGTAAATAAGAGTAGAAGCTAGGGAAGTCCTTTGGTAAGAATTTAGTTAGGTGAACAGAGATCCAAATAAATCATGGGGATGAGTGAAGACTGAATTAACAAGATCATAGTGTATCCCAGGAGAACTTGACTGAATGATTGATTGATGCATTCATTCATTCACCCAGTCATCCAACATGTTTAGCACATGTTCCAGGTACCCTGCTAAACTGTGGGAATTTATCAGAGGAAAGAATTGGCAAAAGAACACATTTTTAAAATTTCTTTTAATGTTTTATTTATTTCTGAGGGAGAGAGAGGCAGCATGAGTAGGGGAGGGTCAGAGAGAGAAGGAGACACAGAATCAGAAGCAGGCTCCAAGCCAGCTGTCAGCACAGAGTCTGACGTGGGACTTGAACACACGAACCGTGAGATCATGACCTGAGCAAAAGTCGGACGCTTAACCGACTGAGCCACCCAGGCGCCCCAAGAACACATTTTTAGCTGAAGTCTGCTTTGTCATGATTTAATTCTAAGTATGAAAATAATAAAGCTGATTGTGTATAATAGGATGTAGTTCCATTTTGGAAACATATTAACTAGTCAAAATGAAGTATTGTTAAATAGCAAACAAGTAGTATAATTCAAATTTAATTGCCAAGTGAGTTAAATTATCCATTAGCTTTTAAAATGAAGACATGAGTAGCATGGGTTATTGATACCCATACGATATTTCTCAATCATTTTCTCTTCCTCAACATAAGCTCTCTTGGAGTCAAATAAGTGGTGAAATTACTGCATTGGAGAATTATCATCTATATGACTATCAAGAAGTAGAAAGTGTAAAATTGTTAAGTGGTCAGAACCTAAAATAGTAAAGTGGTCAAGACAGAAAATGGGAAGATAAAATCCTAGATTAGCTTGTGGGACAGTGCTCCTAGTTTATGCTTAAATAGTGTCTGCTGCTGACAGCAAGACCCCGGTGGGCACACCTCCTGGCATGTCTATGTTAGACAAAGTAGGAGTCTCTTGATTTAAGGGGCTGCAGAGACTGGTAGAAGCAGCCTCTCCTTAGGAAAGAGGGAGTGGCACAGCCTCGATTTGTCCAGTTACCACCGGATTAGTTGTTTGAGGGATTTTAACCACAGCAGAGTATCTGTCATTCCTGTAGTTTCATATCTGCAATCTAATGCGAAGGAGGGCTGTGGATAAAAACTGAGAGATCTGTGTTCACTAGAAACTCTGTCATAATTAAGGAACAAGTTGCACAGCTTGGGTGCCTGTTACAACATGGAAGGAAGGAAAGAAAGAAAGAAGGGAGGTAGGGAGAGATGGAGTGGGGAGGAAGGAAAGAAGCAAGCATTTTTCTGTTTTGCCACAGAATTCATTGGCGCTTCAGCTTCATAAACACTCCAAGTACTTAAGCAGCCCCAGCAAAAGAGGTGGTGCTGGTCCTAGATGATGAAGCTGGAGAGTCTGGATTCGGCAGCCCTGATATGCAGACCTGGATAGCAGAACTGGCTGGGTTGATATTCATTCAAGTGGGACTCGGGGAATGGCAGCAGTGCCTGTCAGCAGCCATACTGTGCTTGATGGGATCTTATTTCCAAACACATGCTAGAAGCCTGTGGGGAGTTCCAGAAGTTCTTAAGTGGTGAGGGAGATATTTACAGTGCTTGAGGACTCTCTAATAGCAGGTAGGAACTGGATTGGACAAGCCAAATAAGGATTACTAATGTCAAAATGACCCACTTAATATATAGTCAGCCCACTGGATCTCAAGACCAGTGAGAAACAAGGGCTGCACCACATATATAATCATCCCCACATTAGTGAAATGTGAATATTGTGGCTCTGTTGAGTAGTGTGGAGAAACTATTGTGTAAATGTTTTAAAACTAGTTCAGGGGGCGCCTGGGTGGCTTAGTCGGTTAAGTGTCCAGCTTTCCCTTAGGTCATGATCTCGCGGTTCGTGGGTTCGAGCCCCGCGTCGGGCTCTGTGCTGACTGCCAGCTCAGAGCCTGGAGCCTGTTTCAGTCTGTGACTCCTCTCTCTGACCCTCCCCTGCTCACGCTGTCTCTCTCTCTCTCTCTCTCCTAGAAATAAAATTTAAAAAAAAAAAAACTAATTCAGAAGAGAGCTATAAAAGCTTTACAATATCAAGACCTTCAGCACTAAAAATTTTCAGTGGATGTTACATTTCTATTTAATGTAAACAAAGGGTAAGAATGAACTAAAAACTATATTAGGCAACAAATGCTAGAGTAAGTAAAAAAGAATAGTTCTAGAAACAAATATCTGGATAAAATTTTGTAACAACTAATGCCAGAGAAAAACGTTACTTACAGAAATCAAAGATAGACCTAAACCCAGGGCATTGTCAATGAGCAGAAACTTTGTAAATAAGAAAATTAGAATTTTCTTGGAAACAGACATAAAGTCAAAAGTTATTTATGCAACACTTGATAATATTACATCCTGGTGTGTTATTTCTTTAAAAATTTGGCACTATTCTATTGTTATCCTTCCTTTTCTTCTTCTGATATTTCATTTCGTTCCTTATCCCTTCCTCTTTTTCTGTTCTTCTCTCCCTACCCTTCTTCATTGCCCCCTCTCTTTTTTCCTGCTTTCTCTCTCCCTTTTTCCTCTCTCCTGTCAGAAATGCTTAATCAAAGGCCTGGATCATCTTTCTCAGGAATCCATAATTTACCCAAGGACTCTTTAAGTGAAGGGCTCACTCCAAAAGTCAGGATGCTTCTGTACACCTAGTATGTAGTGTCAGTCATTGATAGGATAGGCTCAGAGTTTAAAGGGAAAGAAGCAGTCCTAGGATGGTCATGGTGGGAAAATTGTCCATGCAAAACTAATGTATATCAGTGATAATTAATCCCAACAGTGTTGTAATATAGTTCTTAAATTATTGGACTCAAATATATATTCCTAAAATGTTTGATGTTTCCTGCCAAAAATAAAACTAATAAAAAATTATTATTGGGGCACCTGGTGGCTCAGTCAGTGAAGTGTCCGACTTTGGCTCAGGTAATGATCTCACGATTTGTGGGTTTGAGCTCCATGTTGGGCTCTGTGCTGACAACTTGGAGCCTGCTTCAGATTCTGTCTCCCTCTCTCTCTGCCCTCCCTGGCTTGCACTCTGACTCTGTCTCTCTGTCTCTCTCAAAAAAAACCCAAACATTAAAAAAATAAAAATAAATTATTAACTTTTTACATTATTGACTTCAATATGCTACATGAATTTACAAGCATGTGAGATTATTTCTCCAAACTCTTCAAATGGTCTGGACCATATGGCCGCATTAAAATACTTTCAGATCAAATAGGCTCCATCATGCTTTGTCTCACAGCTTAACAAATGTAGAGATTCTGGGGTGACATAAAGAACAGGAAACAGAGTAAACAAAGAATTGTAAAAAGAGATATACAGTAAAGTCTAACTCATTTGGATTTATATTGCCACCAAATTCTGATATCCTTTCATGGTTTTACTTTCCTTCATAGTATTTATCACTACTTCCTTATAGTAATTATTACAGTAATATATACATGGTTGTATCTTACATGTTTTTGTTATTGTTGATTCTCCCTACTAGGAGGTAAGCTCCATGAGGGCAAGGGTATATGTGTTAGGGAGGGAGTTAACTGCTATTAACGCCTTGTCCCTTACACAAAGCAAGTGATCAGCAAATATATGTTGAGTGAGTCAATCTCATTTTTTTGGAATTTATGATTATTCTAATGTGACAAATATTTCCTAAGCAAATTATTAATATAACTAAGATTACAGAAGAAAGAATAGCAAAAATTTGCTTTCAGGCACGTTAGAGATAATTTTTTGTGGGGACAAAAAAATCACAAGTCATTAAATTCATTATTATGTGTTATTTAAAAAAGAATGTTCTGTGTGTATGGTAGAATACAGACTCATAAATAATGTCCTAGCTGCAGCATTACAAGTCTTTTAAAATGTTCTAGAATTCCAATAAATCTTATCATTCCAAATGACTTTTTCATATGTGAGAGGATCATTAAACCCAAAAGCATCTGTAAGGTTAGATTACTAGGCTATCTATATTAGTTCATCAGATGTTTTCTAAGTGTCTACTGAGTAAACTGCCTTTAGTTACATGTTAGGTGAATGGTAAATGGAAAAGAGTTTGTTTTCAGGGAAAGCAAAAGAGAGAGCTTGAAATCAGCCTGAAACAAAGTAATTTGGAAAAAGGAAGAAGCAATAATGGAATAATAGAATTGTTCATTAGGATGAATTGGATTTTAACAGAAGGATGCAAAGGGCAAGGACATACCAGACTGAGGAACAAGCATGAGCAAAGATGTGGATTGGTGAACGTGCATGGAGTCGCTTGGGCACCAGGAATAGTCTGATATGATCGAATGTAGAATATATGTAGGCCTGCAGCTTTATTAAAAATTGTTTCTTTGAATGTGCAGGATATTTGAGCAGAGATTGTTAAATAGCCTGCCCCATTGATCCTAAATAGAAAGAGTCCTCTTGTATGTTGCCTGCTTACTCTAGATTTTACTAGACCCTTTGACAAATACATACATTGACAAATGCTTTCTAGAGTCACAAGAGAATGCAACTTGAGATTTGAGATTTGGAATTCCCATAAGTAGAAACAACAGATAGAGATTTATCAAGGCACTTTAGAATTGGTCATCTGCTCAGTTAGTCAAAGACCTAAGTGGTTGTAGAGGGATCTGCTGGATGAATCACATGATATAACTTGGAACATGAAGGAGAGAGAGACTTTTATTCTCAATGGGATCAAAGCCTAAGAAGCACTGAGTTCTTTTATTCTCCAAGTCTTCACATTTGAGCTTAAAGTAATGAATACAGGAATATCATTCTGTTTCTAGTCACCATTCTAGAATCAACAGTATTATTTTTGTGTTAAATTAAGTTGCTCTCTTTATAATAATTCATATTATATGCATGAAATATGCAAAAGGAGTCTCTGAATTCTCATCTTAGACTTATTCTTCTCAAATTCACTAAAAAAAAATGGTGTACCTTTCTCTAGTTTCTTCTTAAAAAAACTCTTATTGTTTTTTCTAATACTGATTATGGTAGTAATACATAATGATTATATAAATTAAAAAAATGAGTACAATATGTTAGAAAAATACCTGAAATGCCATAGCTGCTATCATTTTGACATATTATCTCCCTGGTATTTTTTTTTCTCATGATCTGTGAACAGTGAGTAGGAAACAATAGCATGAACAGAAGTGGACACACATGCACATATGCAGGCATCCCAAACTAAAACTGCTATATGAATTACTTTTACTTAAAAATACATACATATATGGATGTATATTCATATCAATTATGTTTTCTTCAGAATATAAATTTTTAAATTATTGCATAGAATTTTAATATATAACTTTACTCTATTTAACCAATTTCTAATCTTTGGTCATAGGTTTGTCCTTAGTTTTTCATAGTAAAAGTGTTTATGTTATACATAAACATTTAACATATCCAGTATCATTTCCTTATGATAAAATTGCAGGATAAAAGATTTGCTGAATTTTAAGAGTTTGGACACACATTGCCGAATTACATTTCAGTTGAGCATGAGTGATTATTTCCCTGCATACTTTTCAACACTGGATATTGTAACTGAAAACAGAAGAAAGCCTTTGAAAATGTGGTATTTTATCTTAATGTTATTTTGACTACCTTCTTTTATTACTATTGAGGTTGAACATTTAAAATGTTTATTAGCCACTTATATTTCTTGATTTGTAAAGCAGGTATCTTTTTCTGGCGGGGGGGGGAACTTGAGTTTTATTGATTTCTAAGAGCTCTTAATGTTAGATGGCAAGGATTTATTTATTAATATGAATTCTTACTTAGAATCACAAAAATACAGTTCTACTATCATTGATAAAGTATCATGCAGACCCATTTGGACATTTACATCAAGTAAGTTATTTTAAAAATAATCTATAAAAATAGGAAAATTCCAATTTGAAAATAAGATATATTCCACAATTCTCAAGGGGCACTTGGGTGGCTCAGTTGGTTGAGCACCTGACTCTTGGTCTTGGCTCAGGTTGTGATGTTGTAGTTGATGAGTCCCTGCTTCCGGCTCAGGGCAGAGCCTGCTTGGGATTTTCTCTCTCCCCCTCTCTCTGCCCGTCCCTTGCTCACATGCCCCCCACCTCAAAATATATAAATAATTTTTTATAAAAGATATATTCCACAATTCTCATGAAAACACATATCTTAATTGTGCCACTGGAGATTTTCATACTAGTTTTTTAAGTTATAAATAGCAATAAAAAGATAATTAACTCCATAAACCTGTTAGCAATCAGAATGGAAATCAGAGGATGAGATATTACTTAATCAGGAAATCAGTGACTAGGTTTTTTCAGTTGCCAAAGCAAATTTCATACAAAACTGTAGGGAAATATGACTGACAATATGCACAACAGGGAGGGCCAGTGGGACAGATGTAATTAATTTTATTTCTTCTGTCACAATTTGATCAAGATTATATTGTTCTAGAAAAAAAGTCATAGGTTAAAAATAAAGTAATCTGGTAACTTTATTAGAACATATATGTTTACTGTTAAACTACCAAGATTTTTAAAATAGATTTGGTTGTAGGTCTATGAATTGGTTCTTGTTTTGACTTTCTGCTTGATTGGTTTACTTATGGTCCTTTAGACACTGATACTTGTATAAAATTTGGCTTCTAGGAACAAGATATTCAAACAGTATATCAGGACCTAAGCCATCTTCCAGAAATCTCTATTGTATAGCATTTTAAAATTCAGTCAGAAAACTGCATTAATCATGCTTAACTGTTACTTTCTTCCTTTTCAGTTACTTTCTTCATGAGCAAAACCCCTTGAGTATCAGAAGGATGCCTTGTAGGTAGATAAGATTCTTCCTTATGCTTCCATTTCTGAGTTCAGTTTAGACTCTTAGTTAAAAACATCCATCCAAAATTGACTAAACAAATTGTGGTACATTCATACCATAAAATATTACTCAATGATAAAAATGATATACAACTCAAATGCGTCACAAGGCCATTATG